>JBBPKJ010001015.1:0-13905 GCA_038089195.1 Brasilioporus rufonigricans | reverse complement strand
GTTAGTAGAGCTCAGACGAGAGTCTTGGCGAGTCCGATCGAACGATAAATCTGGGAAAGGGTTAGTATATGAGTCCGGGCACGAGCGATCTTGGCCCCGCTTATCAGGCTATAACGTCTGTGGTCGCTGTTTGTCTCACTAGTGGGACAAACTTGCACAGTTGAGCTTAAAGAAAGCCAACACAGACGAGGGTAGGGAAAGGGTTAATAGAATTTGCCAGGCGAGGGTTGGAAAAGATTTGGTCAGTCCGGGTGAATGATAGGGTTAGTAGAGCCTGGGAGAGTCTGAGTACAGCCCGGGATTTGGCAAGTCTAGGCGTGTTATTTCTGCCTTTACTAGTTACTACTCTGCTTCATAGACGTGATCAGATACGCGCAGATATAATCATACAAATATTAGTAAATACATAGAGTAGCATATGAGGTCAGCTGCCATCATAGTCACTTTTCACTGGGCTTCAAGTCTTATCCTTGCTGTGTTTGTAAAACTAAACTTTAAATATAAGTGCTGTTTTTTGTGTTTGTTGAAACAATAAGTACAGGCCAGAGTGTGGCCCAAGGTGAAACTTAGAGTTTAGACTTACACTAATATTTGAAGTATGGGCAGACATTTAGTCTGTATCTAGACTTATAGTATAATTCAACATATTGGATGTGCCAATATGCTTGCCTGCATTCAAAGTTTTTACCAGTATATTTTTTCCCAAAAAAATTTCAAGTACTTTCATTGTACAAATGGCAAACTAAATTCTAAGTACTGTCTTTACGTTTTGTTTGTCGTTCTAACTCGACTTAAATTCTGTAATCCGCGTCGTGAAGCCTAGTATCAAGTTGCTTACGTACGGGCTTGTATCTTCCTCTTCGATTCCACCCCCCGCTTGACCAATATGATACCACCGTTTTCAATCATCTTCCGCACTACAGTATTTGGACGATGGATACCATCACCATGTTGCATTCGCACTCAACCCAGCCCAATGATGTGGCGTGTCCTCATCGTTCTCAACATGCACCACACGTTTACCGTACTCTGGGTTGACATACTGGACGGACAACACGATGTGACATGTTTTGACGTGTAAGTTCATCGGGCAATAACGAATAATGCGCCCACTACAATGAATGTGTTTAGTCGAACACACCTACTCTGTGTCTTACTGGAATGCTCACACCCAGAGTCGTCGCAAAGGCTCGTTGCTCTGTGCTCCGCTGGGTGGACATTTAGTAGGCATAGCGTTTGCTGTCGTCTATGTATTCATTGTAATGCAACCATCTTGCAG
Source organism: Brasilioporus rufonigricans (assembly GCA_038089195.1). Classification (NCBI taxonomy): domain Eukaryota; kingdom Fungi; phylum Basidiomycota; class Agaricomycetes; order Boletales; family Boletaceae; genus Brasilioporus; species Brasilioporus rufonigricans. Next base: position 12,626 of record JBBPKJ010001015.1, on the reverse strand, counting down.
ACAGCGAACTGTTTTCATTCGATATAGATGTGTGATATAGTATGTTCTTGCTCGTCAGTCGCATACCCAGTCTTCCCCACCGGTTTATGTTCGAGCACGGAGGTGCCACTGTTGCCGACCTATAATGGTCGTGGATCTGTGTTCGTGTCAAATTGCACGCCCACCAACTTGACTATCGTTCCCATTTGAGCTGTCCGTGTTTGAATTCGTACTCCTTTTCCATCATGGTTTCACGCTGTTTCACCGACACCGTCCCCTTCAGTCATGTTTACATGCAAACACAAACCCAATTCACGTTCGCGGTACACACTCACTGGCATATGTGGTGCCTCCAATCATCTCATTTCCGACTCGGACGGCAACCTCGCTACTCATCGCCGACATATGTTCTATCTACACGATCTCGCAGTTACCATCGGCAGGCTGGCGGGGGTCTGGCAACAACACTGGGGCAGTGTTGCACACCAATCGCACCGATTATGTCGGGCGTCGAAACGATGACACGCACACATAATTATACAGTTACACGCTCATCGTGTCAGCTTTGTGAGGCAGAATAGGACACGGTATCTCCGTTTCCTTATCATACAAGCATTACCCGAGATAAGCGACATGTTGAAACAAGGAAATGACTTACTAACTGTTACCAGGCTGCCTCGTTTCATGAGTACTCGCCGCCACGGGTTGTGTTTCCGTTAATCTATTCCTTGAATACCTGCTGATCGTTCGATCGTATTGAAATATTTGGTCTCATACAGATGTGCTCACAGCAATGCGTGTCAATATAGTGGCCAAGTAATAACTGATTTTGAAGGCTTCACGAGCTTGTATCAACCAAGCTGACACAGGCATGTATGACATGCCGGTCTGTCGCACCTCCTCCAGATTACCCGTCATACTGCCATCTGTCGTGACACTGACCGTGTCCTCCGTTGAGGATATCCTGTCGCTCAGCACTTTTCGTTTAATTATGATACAGATGAATCTCTGTTTTGCGTCATATAAAAAGCCTAGGACTGGTTTTGGATCAATACGAATTCCTTTGACCGGATCTGTGGACTCTCGACCATGTTCACCTCTTGGGCTCTTTTATCACTTATCTTCCTCACCTCGACTGCAGTGGACGCAAGTTCTATCGGTCGTAGGACCGGCATGACTGCTTTGAGCCTTACAAGAAAGATTAATCACCATGGAGCCCTCAATATCGTTGAGATGGACCGCGCTCGTGTTCAAGCCCTGACAGGGAGTGGTCAGCTTGAAAAACAAAGCACGGGCCCGGTTGGTGTGCAGAACGCCATGTTCGGCTATACCGCCGAGGTTGGAGTGGGCACGCCTCCACAGAATTGTACGTTGATGAATCGTTATTATAGGCGTGACCGTCAAATATTAAACAATCACAGACTCGCTGATAATCGATACTGGAAGTTCCAACACCTGGGTGGGTGCTAATAAGTCATATGTCAAGACTGATTCCAGTCAAGACACTGGACATTCCTTCGTATGCCTTCATTTCTCCAAATGCTCGCATCCAACTCAGTGATAATCATAGTCTATAAAGTACGGTTCTGGATCTGTTGTCGGAGAGGAGTGGACGGATACCGTTACGCTTTCTCCTGACCTGACAATCCACCAACAGTCCATCGGTGTGGCTAGTGAGGCCACTAACTTTACTGGTGTTGATGGTATTCTCGGTGTTGGTCCTGTCGACTTGACAGAGGGTACCGTGAGCGGAATGTACACCATCCCTACTGTGATGGACAACCTCCTCTCCCAAGGAATGATTTCACAGGACGTGCTCGGGATCTTCTATGCCCCGTATGATGAGCGAGATAACACGGGAGAGCTCACGTTTGGATGGTATGATGAAGATGCGATAACGTCGCCTGTGACCTATACTCCGCTGACGACAACGGGGAATGCATCTCGCTTTTGGGGTATTGACCAGTCAATCTGTTATGGTTCAGACATCATCCAGCCATCTACAACTGGTATCGTTGACAGTGGTACCACCCTCGTCTACATTGAGTCTGGTGAGTGATGTACTGAGACTGAATAATTGATATCGAGCGCTGATGTCTTCTATCGCCATTCGCAGATGCATTCAATCAATACCAGTCCAAGACCGGCGCCGTTTACGACAATACTACCCAGCTCTTACAGATTACGCCTGATCAATATAACCGCTTGGAACCGCTCGTGTTCCACATCGGAGGCAATGAATTCCCTCTTATGCCGAACGCGCAAATTTGGCCTCGTTCGCTGAATGGGGTCATCGGCGGCACCTCTGATGGGATCTACCTTGTCGTTAGCGACCTTGGACTCATTAAGATACGTCCTGGCATCAACTTTATTAATGGGTACACGTTCCTGTACGTCTTACCCCGACATACACAGACTATCGGTGATGCTTATGCTTGTGCTATTCTACAGTGAACGCTTCTACAGCATATACGACACGTCCAATCAAAGGGTCGGCTTTGCCCAGACAGCTTATACCAACTCGGAAAGCAACTGATCATCTTTATCTGCAACATCCTGTTATTTTTCTCGTATACTTTCTATTTGAATGGTGTGTAAAACTTGGAGACAAGCATTATACACGCACTTCTATATACCAATTTCATATTTGATCATGTATGTGCTTCTGACGGTATTTCGAGTCCTTTGCTGCATGACAGGGAGCGATAGATGATAGGACAGTCAAAGATCGAGTCAGATTGGTAACCCGGCTCGTCATCGTGATCTGGCATCATTCCCCATGGGACAGCTCGATCGAACGAGCCACATGTTATTACATGAACGAATGCTCGACGAGATTGATAGTCATAGACTCCACAAGTCAGCAGGTCATGGAGGAACAAAGGAGATGTTCTTCCTGGACGGTAGTATCAACTTATGATCACCTGAGCAGAACCCCTATGCAGGAAAATGGCGAGAATAATAGTAAAGTCGGATCAGGCTATATTTAAATCCACGGAGACATTTCCTTACCATTCATAGTAGGCTCTGTCAGTGGTCTGTCATGGTAGTGGCATTTCGTCGGTATCCAATATGTACTGCACTTATACAGTCGACTCTGTGATAACACATATCCCTCTGGAGAGGCCCACAGGTATGTGTCATTAGAGCATATGGGTTATCAGACAGGTAAAATGGTGACTCAAGGCCATTCGGGACCTCAGAAATACAGAGAGTATTATGTAAATATGACGTACAGGATATCCCTCGATTTGCTCCAGCAGTACGTTCACGCGACGTCGATCACCGTGTCACATTTTTGCCATTTTTGTGATCGTGACGCCACGTATTTGCTGCGCTCATTCCGGACGGTCCGGTATTCGCCCGTGTTCATCGGAACGTTTGAGCACTTGGGCTTGTCAAGATGGCCCTCTCTCTCAGACTGGCTTTTTCTCAACCATGTCTGATAATTCCGTGAACTTGGTGTGGGCCCCAGGGCTAATAGGTAGAGAACTCACACGAGGATCCTGGATATTTCCATACTCACCCACATGAGCAGGGTACACGATTTCCAGCTTGTGGGTATACTTGCTCTCCTGCCCCAGCCCAGAACCTAATGCCTCCAGCAGAATGTACGGCGCGACATTGGGGCAGTGGATCTGCTACATAGTTTGGTTTCCGAACGACTTCTGGCTGACAAAAGCATTCGTGCGCGCATCCAAGTCTTTTTTGCAACGCACGTCTGACGCGTTTTATTAGGCGTCTACGGTGTTGTATGTTTGTCACCGGGTCTTTCCCCATCCAGCGTCACGATGTTCTTTGTCAGCTTAGCAGACACTGTTCATATGATTGGGAGTACTCAGATTGTCTGGAGAGTGCTTGTGGTATGTCATCAAAATCACTCTTGGGTTTGCAGGAAGGAAGTACCGTGGTGAGTCGTACTCCGTCGACGATGCAGTCCGCCTGTGTTAATGCGAGTTGTAGGGGCGGGTTTGTAAGTGTCTCGTGGTCGATGATACGCTCCCTGATATTTATTTATACGCTCGACTGGAGGTTTTACTATGGCTCACTGTGAGGTGCTATTCAAGGCTTCTGGTTTGGTGCTCACCACCAGTTTACTAGAGTATCATCATTCTTGCAGTGCAGAGGTCTGTAGGAGCCTTTAGGTTGTATAACGCGCTAAAAGTTGTTGGTTAGTTTTTACTGCCGTCGCATATGGACGAGTGAGTCTTTACCGTTAAATCCTTGCTTTGCACACGATGATGTCCCTATAGTCAGCGGGAAAATAAACCCCTCACTTTTGCCATTGTCCGTTCTTGTTATCAAGATCATGTTTGCGGAACTCATCTTACTTTGCTCTGTGCCGCAGTTCGTCACGCTGATTTCGGGTTTTGGTAAATGTGTCGTTGGAGTGGTGTGCCTTGTCTGACCCACCAATTTGCTAGTTCTTGGGATATGTACGTACTGCGACGAACCAACGTAGTAATGACTGAATGCGCCATGTCCTAGGGTATAACGTTGATGTGTATGTGTGCTCTTTGCTCAAGCTAGACGAAAGCTGAAACGACCTTTTTAGCGCTCGGGTTGGAACCATGGATTATCTTTCCACATGCCCGGTGAGGTGCACATTTTGTATATCGAGGTGTTAGCTGACTGGATTGCATCGTCTAACTACGTCGCAAGCTGCTATTACCTTGTGCTGGCTCGATCGCTCTATGTGATGTCCTGATCACATTCGCTGTGTTTAAGTACATGTGGAGATCTGGCTTCTGCAGGCAACGCAGCATCATTCAAGACTTGGCACTCGTTTGCATCAATACGGGTGCGTTTACTTGGTAGGCCCATCATTTTTTTCTTTTTATGTATTCCATGATTGTGTTTTGCGCAGCGCGGTAGGGGTGATCACTGGGGTCGTGGTATGTATGCAGTCGCTATATTACGCAGTTGCTGACCGACGAGCAAAAGTATCTTGTTCAGGGCCACAACTACTGGGTGGGTGCAGTTGGTATGGTGTTCGGCCGGAGTAAGTGTTGTCTTCATGCAAAGACCATAGGATGTCGAGTTTGACTGTTTATTGGGTGTAGGTTATGTGAATTCGATGTTGGCTGTGTGAATATCGTGTCACTCATGTTGAAAAGTGGATCTGATGATCGGACAGGCTCAATGCAAGAAAAGTGATCCGTGAACGGGACGTGAATGCTTACGAGTTATCTACCATACGAGTAACGCTTTAATCTTCATTTTCGCTGTATACATTATACATTGCTAATATCGTCTTGGATTTACATGGCTAACTTGTTCAAGTCATCTGCTGGCCCTTCGTTGTCAGAGTTATGGACGAGTATGCCATTACAGCTGATTACAAAACGATGCGGAAAACACACTTCAAAATTCGCGTGGCTGTGTGAGGACCCCGCATGCATCTGAGTGAGAGTGTAATGACTAGTGAAAGCTTATCCTGTGTCACACCATGTCGTTGCCCTCCCCTACTTGTCCCAAGGAGAGGAATTATGCCTTCACTGTTGCTCTGACTGTCTATTCAGCCATGAAAAAAAAAGGCAAAGGCAAAGGTAGTACCACCAAGGAGGAGAAGACTATCAAGACCAAAGAACTTCTTTTTGCACTTGCTCCCAACAATTACATTCTTTTTTTACAGAGCGTCCTGGAGAAGCATGGTTACAACAACTACAAGGTCTCCAAGAAGATGGAAATACCATTCAAGTTTGTACCCACAAAGGCAAAGAGGTATGAGTTTATTTTACTCTAAGTCAAGTTACTAAGTCTATCGTATACTGTTCTAGTCAAAGTGTGAACAATGCTATGGACGTTGATAATGAAGTGGACTACCAGGAGATGGTAAAGAAAATTGTAGCATCAGCCTCCAGCGCTATCAAGATCTTTGTCAATATGAAAGATGTCAAATGGCTTCCTTGTAACAACTCAGAAGATGACTCCAGTAATGCATCTGACACAGATGGTGACACCAGAAAGGTATGAACTATTCAAAGTCTCTATGTTCTAAAGTTTATAACATATAGAAATACATACATGGCACCTTCAATCTGGATATCCAACTTGTGCAGTGGCAGATCAAGCTACAAAAGCTTTACAAGAATGAAGACAACGAGGGATTTACATACATCAGGCCAACAGGAGCAATTCCATTAACATCTGCTATGATTCTAGATTGGTGTTATGCTCTTGTAAGTTTTTTTGGGGGATTTGAATATCTTTTGACAAGCGCCTAGGAGGAAGGACAAGCCACATTGAAGATTCCACCTAATATTGAGTCATTCAACATGGCAAACAAGGTGCCATTCTTATATCCTGCCTGAAAAACAAGCACACAACTCCCAGCCTCACTGAGCATTGATGTCAACTCTCTGATGTCCATCCTCCTGTTCTAGACACTTACAAATTCAGGTCTTGCCTTAGTGTCACCTGGATCAGCTCCAGCTCACACCATGTTCATCACACATTCATCACCTAGCCACATACTGCCAAAAAGACAAAGTTCACTGCTCGTCTCCTCACAAACCCAGCTGTTGCAGTTTTTGAACTATGCAGAAGCCAATCTTAGCATTCAAAATGCTAGAATGTATGAATGGCAGCTTGAATCACAGAGTATAGGACCTGACATCCTCACTGATATTGACAACAAGACTCTTATGGGGCTAGGTATCTCAACTGGCGACATTGTACAGCTCGAAAAAGGCAGTTCCACATGGCAGAATAGTCCAGATGCAAAGCACAAATGTAGCAATACTGTGACATCTGCTGAATCCAACTCTCACTTGAGAAAAAAGGTTGCTTATGAAAAATGATACCATGATGGTGGTCACTGTTGTTTTAGTGCCCCACCAATGAGAGCACCTGGGAAGGGACCATCAACAAATGAAAGCAATGCAGACCTGTCGACACAAGACAATGGAACTGGGCCAATTGACTTTGGAGACTTGAGATATGACAATTATTCAAACCTCCTGGAGCCCACTACAAAGGACTATGATCTATATTTCCATTGTGATGTCCAGAAACAGTGGCTGCCTGTTCCTGATGGTTACTTTGTTGACAAGGCAGCTGAGTAGCTATGGTAGCTACTTTTACTATGTCATTAGTCTTTGCAATTGTTCACATCACTGAGTCTAAGCATTCAGTGATTGTACACACTGCAAACACAATTTCAACTTGAACTCTTTGACCGAATACAACATATAAAAACCAATACAATCTACACCATATAGTCTGATGACCTGAAAAATCCAGCTGCCTTCTCTGGTGTAATATTCTGACAAGCATGAACAATTGCCATTTGAGACAAGTCACCTGAATGACAACACAGGTACAATTTGATGGATGAAAAAGCTTGCTCAATTGGATTGTAATTGGGGGAGTATGGAGGCAAGTAGAGAAGTTTGCACACTAGAAACACATTAGTAAGAAATTGCCATATCAAAAATAACATACAATGCATATCTTCAACAAGTTCACGAATCTGCTTGCTCTGATGGATGTGGCAGTTGTCCATGATAATCACGCTACATGGACCCAGATATGGGTTGGTAAATGGCATCTGTATTGAATGTAGATCAGAAGTAATAATAAAAAAGATGTTTACACGCCACATGGTCCCTCAAAAATTGTATGAATCATTCACCATCAATTGGACCCTCAACTATGTTGTATGCAATGATCCCATCAAGGGTAATTGCTGGAAGAATGGAGTACTGCACACCATGGATGAAAGGTTGCCTTGCGCAGCAGCACTGCCCCCATAATGACCAACCTTGCAGATGAGTAGACATGTGTGCATCTTTGGCCACCTCATTGATGAACATGAGCATGTTTGGATCAGATGCCTCAGCTGCAATATGGTTCATGTACATTGCTCATACTTTTTTATTACATTCAGCAGTGGAGGCAGAAATTGTTTTGTGTGTGAGCTGAAGGCATTGGATGGTGCAAAGAATGGTTGGAATCATCACATACTTGTGATGCTTGATGTAGAGCTCATGCTGAACCTCATTGAGGTAAATAGTATGACAGTGTTGAACTATAGACTGTATGAATTGCACATCTGTCATGTTGAGAATTTGGTGGCAGCCAACAACATGAGAGTAGGTGAAGGGATTGTATATGACACCATAATTTTCATAGTGCCCAAGAGTTGTATATATGAGTGATTTTTTGATACCTAGAATGCTACAGATTTCTTGATGGTGTAGCCCTGGTTATAGAGGGCTGGGATATGAGTTTTGAGGTCAGTAGACAGTCAGTGGGGCATGCTGGTGGATTCAATGGATTGACTGAGCATTTTCTTCCCATACATGACCTCACTCAGATGTATGCAGGGTCCTCACATAGCCACACGAACTTTGAAGTGCATTTTCCACATTGTTTTGTAATCAGCTATAATAGTGGCATTGGCATGATGATCCACTCCAGAGGCGCCAATGGCTCAGCCATCAAACTTGTGTTTATGCAAATCCTACAAGGCTTCAGGGGCGGAGCCACCGCTGTTGCCTCTCAGGTTGGCACACAAGCTGCAGTGCCGCACGTGGACATAGTGATGGTCACTGTGTTTGTCCTGCTCATCATGGAGATCGGGGGCGGTGTGAGTACTGCATGCGGTAGATCCCTCATCTCTTTCTTGATTTCTTGGGTCACTGACTGAAACACACGGGTTTGCTGGTATGGCATGTGCTGTTACAATCTTCTTCACATTCCCTATGTCTGACGTACCACGTTTGTCGAAACAGCCAGCGCAATCTTGTCCAGCATGATGCCTAGCAAGCTGAAAAAGTACTTGCCCAGCTTGAACGACACTGAGCATGCCACATTGTACGGCAGCATCACCTCTGTCACGGCCTATCTGTGGGGTAACCCCATCCATGAGGGCATTATTCGAGGTGCAAGCATTGCGCGATGGGTGGATTCGACACATCGACGACTGACATACCCTATCCCCTCATATAGCTTATGATGACATGATGGCGGTGATGATCTGGTGTGCCCGAGCGTCGAGCGTCATACCTATCCTCTGTGCACTCAGCATGCCGGACTGGCATCTCAGAGATACTCAGAATGCAGTGGATGCTACGAATCTCGCTGGCCAGGTGCCAACAGGACAGGAGGACCGCATTGTGGGTGAATCATAAGCCAGAGTCAAGGTTTCATATGCTGGACGATAGTTGATTACTGTGCTGATAAACCTTGATACGACCCTCTGTTGGGATGATTTTGTTGGCTGTCGTTGACTTGTCTACTATTGAACCGTTGTGTCAGTCATCAAGGCCAGCTGGAGACATTGATCCCAAAATAATGAGTGAATCCAACAGTGAATGTTGATCATTCAAAAAACAAAGAAATAAAGAATTACGGAAGGACCAAAAACATTACACACAATACACATCAAAGAAATTACACAACTCCAAAGTACCAGCCAGGTCCAACGCTGCCTCTGTCAATCCTCGTCACTCAGATTCGTCAGATATTCATCATTGTCACTCAACACTTGCTTGCGGTCCGTACTCCGTGCCCTTGCTTGTTGTTGATGCTCCTCGTCCTCCATCAGTGTCAGTGCAGAGTCATATGATCCAGACGTCGATGGTGCAGGTTGGCTCGGGAGTGGTGCAGCACCTGGAAGATTGGTCCCAGCCGTGACTCTGGAGAATGTGGCATGGAAGACTTTCTCCATCTCCTCGGCATCGATGTAGACCCATGACCCTTCTTGGTTGTACGTCCAGGAATTTTTAAACATGAGCTGCCAGTCTTCTCTGAATTGTGTGACGCTCTTGTAATATCTGCCAGTGATACATTTGCAGATAGTAGAGAGGGCGATGGGTTGCATGATGAGTTGTTAATAGTCAGGATAGTCCTGGTAGGATCATGTGAGTAGTTGACCTAGCTGGAAGGAGAAGCCATAGATACTCTTCTAATCCGGAAGTTCACAGAATAGTTCACATCGTTTCCGTCCATCTGTATCCTCGCAGGTGAGAACTGCCTTGTAAACCTCATTGAAGGCTTTTTTCATCCTCTCTTTCACGGTGGCAGGGACATCCGGCGCCTTTGTCTTGCGCTGTTTCTAGTGACAAAGAAACATCAGGTCGACACACAAAAGTATACGGATAATCACATACTGAGTCTTGATCATTATCATCTTCTTTGTTGACCAATGGTGTCACAGACATAGATTTCATTCCATGTTTCTGCTTGCCAGCACCAGCCAGAGGTTCGTAATCGGCCATCTTCGCCTTGCCACTCCATGCTTTCCTACCACAACCATCTGTCTTGCTGGCTGGTGTGCTTCTGCCTGGCATTTCACTCTCCTTCAATATCTTGTTCATTGCCTGCCACTCTTTCTTCCACCACACCTTATCTGCCAACTCTTGCAGATCCTCAAAGGACCTTGTGCAGGCGATGAATGATAAGGAGCGCCTCTTCTTCATTCACCTCAATCTTGTCCCCAGTGCCAGAGCTGGCGAACGGTGTGTTGAACCATTTGTCGAACGACTTGACCAAGCTGAAAATCTTTGATAGAACAAAGTTGAGTAAGGACCATAGCTCGGGGAGGTTGTTCTGAAGAGTGGTGCTGGTAAGGATGAGGCGGAAGCGGAAGTGATAATACTGGCTGAGCGTTTGAGCCAGTTTACTTTGCATGTTCTTCATACAGTGACCCCCATCTATGTTAGGTGTTACCAATCAATGCATCTCATGTTCATTGGGGTATACTCACCAATGATCGTGTGGATCCACTTGATGTTGCAAAGGATCAGATGATCCTTGATGATGTACTCGTAGGTCGTTAACAGGACTTGGAACTGACCCAGCCACAACTCTCCTTGTAGGTTCCTCTGCTCTGTGGGATTGCCCTTGTAAGAGATTACTTTCACTGTGGGAGCCCACTTGGCAAATTCACCAGACCAGTTTGTCATGGTACTGAGTGGAACGATGACGAGGTAAGGACCACACTGCATCTTCACCTCAATGAGGAACATGATGAGGGAGATCGTCTAGATCATCTTTCCGAGACCTTAAAATGGGTGGTAAGCACATGTATAGAGATCATACAAAGACGAAGGGCTCACCATTTCATCCGCCAAAATTCCATTGAGTTTGTTATTGTACAAGCTCACCATCCACTACAACCCTTTGAGCTGGTGATCCTTGAGTATACCACTGACAAGAAGGGAAGGTTGTTTGGTGATCTTTTCGGATGTCCGGTGAGCAATGGTGTAGTAATCCACCTTGGCCTCATCTTCTATGGCTTCTTCCTGTACCTGAGCACCAAAGGTAGCCTCATTCGTTGGACCATCTTCCGTCTTGAACTCCAGACCACCTTGTTCATTCTGTTGCTGCATGACGGCCTGCACAAGAGAATCAAGGTATGCATTCATTTGTCGAATGAGATGTGTGATGTGAGTATCCTTGGCAGTATTGATCAGTTTCATATACGCTTCTTCATCGTCAGCTTTGAGTGCCTTCAAACATTCCTTGGAAATACGTTTGATGCATTTCTGCTCCTCCTTTTTGGTGTATGCATGGAGGTTGACAACAGCTCTTCTGAGATGTGTGACACGATCTTAAGCTTGTCGGCACGTTAAGATGACCTTCTTGCCATGGGCACAAACAACACCGAGCTATTCAACATGCTTGTGCTTTGCCCGTCTCTCGCGGTTGACGCGCTGTCGATGCTCGGCTTGCTCTGTTGTATATGCATCACGAAGGATTGGCTTGCGTACGCGGCAGAAGTCGGCGTGGTTGAGTGGAAGAAGAGTACCCTGGATGAGATGCTCAGCAACAAGAGCACACATGGAGCGCTGTTTGTTGAGAATGCGAAGAGATTTAAGTTCGATCATCGCGCGGAGCTTTCCATGTGCATTAGGAGCGGGATGGATGGGGGCTGGCGCATCGCTGGTATCATTGAGCCCATTGGTGGGCCGCTTGTCTGCTGGGTGTCCGAGAATGTCGTCTGCAAGACTATCAGAGCCGCCATCACCCATCATGGTGTCCATGTTTTCGAGTTCACGGATGCACTGTGCAATGCGTGCTTTGATGAAACGATCCCTCTTGTTGATGATCTGATGGACATTGAGACCCAGTGGCATGAAGGAAGGAATAAGGAGGTGCTGGAGGCGAGTTGCGAACATGGTTGAATCGACATCGGCCAGATGATTGAGATGGGTAAATGGGAGGCAGAAGGCATTGTAAGGGTAAACGCTGGAGTTTGTGTCGTCGTCAAGGAAGGGGCCCTTTGGTAAGTCAGCGGGGGAAATGTTGGAAAGGGAGGGTGTGGGAGTCCCTTCCTATTGGGCCAGTTGCTCGGTGGTGGAACGCTGAAGGGGAGGTGCAGGTGCTGCGGAGGAGAAAGGAGGTGGAACAACACCCTTTTGCAACTTGACGGCAGCATCCACGATCCTGGCGTTGACATCGGCAGGGGCCAGGGCCTTGTCGAGATCTGCAGCGATGGAATTGTGCGGCTTGATGGACTGTTGGAGGTGGTCTGGGAGGGGAGTGCCGGGGAAGATAAGCTTGAAAGCCATGATTTCCGTTCAGAATGGGTGGCTGTGGATGTGGATGTATGCCATCTGGGACCTGAATAAGGAGAGAAAGGAGAAAGAGAAAGGAGCGACGCACTGAGCTGGTGGGGATGCTGCAGTGGCTGTGCC
>JBBPKJ010001014.1:0-13906 GCA_038089195.1 Brasilioporus rufonigricans | reverse complement strand
GTCGGTCCACATCAACACCCAAAGTAACCAGCCACTCCTTTATGACCTTCCCTCTTCCCCTCCCCCAACCAGTCCAATTCTCCCCAAACCAGGTCCAGCATCGCCATCGTCCCCATCTTTTCCCAGTGGCAGAGCCAGGGGTCGCAGGGGTGGTCGCACTGGCCCGACTCCCCCGGCTCGTAATCGTTCATCCACACCGCTTGGCGTGTCTCAAAGCGACTTAGAGAAATTCACCGACTGCTGTCGCTCATGGTACTCCACCCATTTCACATGTCTTTTTTTAGTACCATCTGCTCACGACGTTCGATAGGTACTTTGACCAGGACGAGGCTGCTGGTCGTGTCATGACACAAACACTGGCCAACGTAGCCCCGTCCCACCGCGCGCTTTACTCGCGCCTCCAAGCCTCCGTCCGTTCTGCTTACCACGCGAGCGTCAACGCGCGGCGGCATGCGGAGTTTCAGGCACACATCTGCGCTACTCAACCGGGTGGTTCCTTGATGCCTCATTCCCGCGCAGATCCAAGCGGCGCAATGGCCAGAAAGGAACGTTTCGAACGTTTCGATAGATTCGTGAGAACTTGGTGTACGATGGGCATGCCAGGGACGAAACCCTTCTTCGAGGCGCTCTGGGTAGTCATGCGGTTACAAGTGCTCCCAGAACAACTGGGGGGCGCTGGGCGTAACAACGTTCGATGGGAAGTGGACGATGCCGTGTTCAAGGAAGCAGCGTATGTGCTACCCGCCTTCTATCTAGCCTTGCGTATCTTGTCTAAGAATTCTCCCCCTCTCTCACGCAGTGGCAAAGACTTCATGCTCGAAGCCATCGACGTCCTTAAAGGGGTAAGTCTATTGCATTATTAATACATACTGTGATGTGTACTCCTTTTTAGGTTCTCGCTTTTGAGGAGGTCCCTCCCTCGGGTGCAGACTGTCGCAACTATGGTTCCCATCCGCCATCATCTTCATGTCGGAACAACAAATCAAATCCGTTGTCTAGTACTTGTTCACCACAGCCATCGCCCATATCCATGGTTACTCACAGTAAACGTGCACGAGCACCCAGTGACCCATTCCTAGATATGCCCGCTCTCTCACACTCTCTCCCATCTGCATCTTCTCATTCTTCCAGTGTCACGATACCCCCACCACCTTGTGTCTCGGAAAACGCGGAAGACAGTGCGATTCCGCAAGATCCTGATGCGGAAGAGGAACTGCAATTAGCACCTCTCCGCTCAGAGATCCCGTCTGAAGAGGCGGACGACATGTATCTGCGTATTTGGACCACGCCTGATTTACCGAACCCCGAGTATCTGTCGTTGCTGACGGTCTTCCCTTCGTTCATTACTAGAGGATCTCCACCTCGTTTCACCGTCTCATCGCATCCTCGAGCAGCTGATATCGAGGAAGGTGAGGAAGAGAGGGGGGAAGGCAAGGAAATTCGCTATGGCACAGGTTCGATGTGGGTGAGCGCCAAACAACGTGGCGAAGGGTACCAGGGCCGATGGTGGACGCGGTTCGTCCTGTGGTGGCGAAGACTGTTTTGCTAGGATACCCTTCACCTCCCCAACCCTGCGGAAGGGTTTCATTCAAGGTTCAACAAGCATACTGAACATATGTAACACTCTTTTGTCCATCACATGCACGTTCGTTCACTTTCACCCATGGATGTTGTTTGATATGGACATAGCATACAGCAGAGAAGGATCTTTCTTTCTGCTGGGACGTTTTGGTTCAATTGTTTCTTGTCTCTTACAGTGTACGCTGTACGCTCGCGGTCTTGTGGATGCTGTAAAACGGCGGCGGTGGCGGTCATACGGTGGTAAGCACTTGCCGTACCGACCGGAACCGTTGCTGTTTCACATAATATGACGGCAACCGGGTCCGCGTGTCTAGTTGCGAACCCGAGCAAATGAAAAAAAGCCGCAGAACAGAGCCGGTCGCCCAGTCGTGCAGTCACGATACAGGCATCTGAGTGGGACCGGCGATACCGTAGAAATTTCAAAACACCTGATCTTCTCGAATCCGGCGCTTTCCTCTTGACATTATTCTTCCAGCATTTTGTCCTTACATGAATTGCTTCGGTTTCTGAGTCCGCCTACCCCAAAATCCTCGTGCATACATGGTGTTGGACCACCTGATCTCGATTCTAAGCGCCCAATCCCATTCTTGAATTCGAATGAATTCTCCATTGAGGTCCTGATGCAACAGCGGGACACATCCCCAAGGAGACATTGCGGGTGGTTGCGTCGGCAAAGGTTCGTTGAATCGCTGGAAGGGACTCTGCGGAGGTACGAATCACCAGAAGGCATAGGGCACGACGACGCGGGTGCATGTCTCCTGTTGCTCTTTTTCACTCACGAGACGGAGGGTGCACCCAGACAACCCATTTCCATCAAAAACCCGGCACATCTCCGCGTTGTCCTGTGGAGTGGAAAATGTACAACTGTCGAGCTGAGATGGGGGGACGAGCTCAAGAGAGTAGTCAAGCAGACCCTGCGTGAGATCCCGCACTCGAGGTGTTTCCACTGCTGTAGAAGGGAAGGGTGATACCACGGTGTACCAAGGACGTGTCGTGTTCCAAAACACGTTTCAACGCTTTATCTGGCGTTTACCTCTACTCCAGGTTTGTTGCAGCCCGGGGCAATAATCGCTATGGTCAACCCCTGCACTGCCTGCATTCCCCCCTCGCGCGAGCTTCATTCCGCCGAATTTTCTCGCACCCATCTCAGCCATCTGTGTTCATGGGGTCGCGGGATGGATTAGACTTGTCGGACTTTGATATGTATATACGGGCATAGTATTCAAAGATTGGCACGTGCTTCGCCTAGGAATACCTCCCAGTCATATCGACTCATGTCAGTGAGAGATCGTGGAGTCCATAGAGATAGAGGTGATAAAACGGGTCGTCATGTCAAAGGTCCCCTCGACCAGTCGAGCAGTTCCAACGGTGTCAATACCAAAAACAATGATCGCGCGCATTTTACGTGGACGGCGGCGGCGCCACCCCCAATTCCAGGCCTTCGAACGCCCTAAGGGCGGGTGGGACCCGGAAACGGGCTTATCTTCCCCTCATCTACCTTCCCTGATTGTCTTATCGCATGCATGCACCTGTCTTACCCGTGGCGCAAGGCGCTGGTGCAACTACGTACAAATCAACGGCGAGTTGGCCGGTATCTGAGATCTGAGTCCACCACCACAGACACACACTTGTCAGGTCGATGGAGCTTCGATCACTGCGCACACATGGCCTCCACTTCCATTCCCTGGTCCTCCTTCCCGTCCTCAGTTCCTTGGCTAATTATATGCACCACATGCGGGCATTTGGCATCGCTTCACGCGTGGAACTACTCCAGCGAACGACTGCGGTCGCTGGAAATAGGTAGGTGAGCAGGTGGGTTAGGAACTTTGGGGATAGAGTTTTTGTCTAGCGGTGATAGTAGTCGGATCATTAAGCTTCTACCACGTGAGGGTCTGCTCGTATGTACGTGCCTCTCGGTTTTCCCAAGGGCTAGAACTGAAATCACAGACGGAATCCTGTCAGGGTGAGTAACAAGTGCAGGTACGAGAATTGAACATGTCAAGTGCAAGGTTTGTTGGTACCTTCTAGATTCGTGGATCGAACTGATTCCATTTGACATGCGAGCTTTGTTTGGGTTTCGTCTGATTTTCCATGAGCTGGTCGTCGGTGCTCGGACTTGACAGTATGTGTCATTCGACGTGATGTCTTGGTGTTGACTCGGTATTCAATATTCGGCGCTTTCCCCCTCCGCCTGACTGTCGATACTGCATGGAGTCCAGCCTTTGGTGACACTCGATGACACCTCTCGCCCAGACTGCCCAACCCGTCGGGCAGCTCGGATCCTGTGAGCATCAAAAAAAAGGATGCACGATTCCTGGACCTTTGAATACCGGAAGAACTATTACTCCCACCGTCCCATATGTTCCTTTACTTTTTTTTGTCATTTTTTGATATTTTCCCATCCCGCCTTTGCGCTTGCCATGTTCTGGCCATCTTGCTTCTCGCCTATCAGATAGATATATGGAGGCCGTCCTCGGGGCGCGAGATAGTCATGCGAACGCCGATGTTCTCCGACGGATGTTCACGTCAGCTCACTTGGTGACACCCCAAGTCCCCGACGACCCTCGAGCACCTTCGAGTCTTGACTGCGTGGGTAGGTCAAAGCAACCTGTCAATACCAGACCCTCTGTTCCACCACTCTCCTGTTCCTCTCCCGCCTGTTTCTCCACGCCACCTCTTTATGGACGGGCGCAGGGCGCTCGAATCGCGATTGGTCCGTTGTCTGCGCTCGCAGAAGTCTACTACCCTGCATGATCGAGTCTCCTCGTTTTGACGTCCTCTCCATCCGGGACGCATCTTGGATTTCCGTCATTCCGATTTGTATCCTTTTTTGTTGCCTCGAGGCACGGACGACCATTTGGGGAAGTAACTACTAACTGTGAAAGGCCTATAGGCGAACTAGACTAGGTCGGCCCTGTCAAGCTTGAGTGCGTTCATTTCGCCACTGGACAAGCTTGAGGACCCTGATCGTATCAGCCTAGTGGATGCTCATGTAGGTTCGAGCTCAATACGATCGACGGCGATCGGTGACGTCCTCTACTGTTTGCCGTTACCCTCATTCTTTTCGACGCCGTCAGCTCACTTGTCATAGTTCATATAATGACGCTATGGCTTTACGTCTAGTCGGTTTCTAACTGAATTACACACCGGGGTCTGTGATGAAGAATCCTATACTCTGTTTGAGACGTTTTTTTTTGTAGAGGTTAGGTCATAACATCCCATTTTCCCCTGGGATCTGGGCAATCTACACTTGGTGCTCGGTGCTTCGTTACTTATTTGTCCGTAGTCGGTAAGGACTCACTTATTAGCTGATATCTGTCTCACTTGTTCATTCTTCGATGACTCGGTACAGACACAGCTCGCCCGGAACTACCACGCCTTGAAAGCACGCTATGATTTCAGTGGACGCCAAGACTGGCATATGCTCCACGCTGTTAAGCTGTCATACCATCCAACACGACATCCAGCCCCTGTGGAGGAGCCGATCCTCGGAGCGTAACGTACGTGGATCATGTGCCCAGAAGAAGAAACTTGAATGAAAAGGGCGTTCTGCATACGACATGCTGGGTCATCGTGTACCCTATGATGCCATTGCATTTCGAAAAGAAAATGCAGGTGGACCAGTCATACAGGGTCGTCTGACCCTCGCGACATGCCCCTCTTGTTCAACCCCACAGCTCCATTTTACTCACCGGGTCCTCATTGCACGCAACATCATGCTTCGTGATGAACCCCTGTGGGTCATAAAAAGGGGCACGTATGTAACATACAACCCAAGCGCCCACAAGACAAATACAGATGCAGACCCTGCGACACGGCGATGTAGCAAGCGGGATATATTCAATTCGAAAGCTTTACGAGTATCGGTAGGTGTTGGCTCTGCCCTGTCTTGTTGACCTTTTATAGATGGTTGGTTTGATCTGCAGTCACGACGCTTGGCTTCGTGACACATCGCGCCATTAGTGTCACAGTGCCGAAGCAATAGATCCGTGTAGCAACGGCGTCGGATTGAACGGGGGACATCGCCCACGCCGGCTAGGACACAAGATGAAGACTGAAATTGCGCTGATTCAGAGGTGTACCACAGGTTGTGTCCCCACCCGACGCTCCCGGACCATCAACACCTGACTTTGAGCGAAATAACGACTTGCCTGGCGTGAGCCTTGGGACCACATATTCTACCCTCGAATGCCGATCACGTTTTAACTCTAGTGAGGTGACATGCGTTGTAGCACAGTGGGGGGGCCTGCGGTATTGTATTAGACGGTGTCTAGACTCTCCTTCGTATGGGTAATCGCGATCAACAGTCTGCGTACGTATGGGACACATCAATAACCGAGCAAGTCGGATTGGTTGGTTCACCTGTTTGTTCATGAAATTGAAAGTCTCGCCCTGTCGTACTTTACGGATTCACGAAGATGTCCCTAGTGGATTCGTAACTTGCCGGCAAGTCAGTGCATGTACGGTGAGTCATATTTACATACTTACATACATCTTGATACCTCGTGTAAGATCAATACAGTGCTGTCTTGGATCTCGGCCACCACCACGACGAGCGTCCCTTTGATGACCCCTCAGAAGTTTTCTTGTATGAACGTCGGCAGCCGGTACTCATCGCCCTGAACGACACGAATACAAAAGAGTATCGTTGAAGATCTCCGGAGCCTCTGAAACAGGTTATCATTGGTTTGGACCTGTTGATTACATGAAGAGATTCTAGGAGTAGAAAGGGGAGAGGCCCGGAGGCAATACGGCATCGATACCTGCGCCATCAGCGTCACGATGTCCATTCCGCGCTATTGAATATTCAGTAATGCTGGAGACGAAAACATTGATGATGTCTCGTGTTTACATGATCAGGGAGGTTGTTGGTACAATCGCGGCCAGTGCTTGCTGCACAATGGTGTGTGCATGGTTATTCATTAACACTAATGCTGAAGCTCAAGGGTGGTAAAATTGGTTGAAATTACCCAGAGCAGAACGACGACACGCGCAGCGCATCTATCCGAGTCTTGTCTGGTTCTCCGAGTAGTCCATTGGAGCTTTTCCTGAAGGGCTCGATGAGTCATCTTCAAAAGCATGCAATGATAAACCAATGAATACGTTGACAAGGATTGACAACCTCACGTCGAGGGAACAAATTGAGAGTCCCGACCGTGTGAGCGCGTTATGCTGTCAAAATTAATGCTTATTTTTGAGATTTAGTTCTTAATTAATTTACAGACGCAATATTGGCGGTTTTTTTATTGGTCGAAGGTCACGTGACTATTTATCAGCGATTTGCGACAGGCATTTCATTATAGACGGGCAAGTCACCAGCCTCGGCAGTGTCGTTCGAATTCAGATCATCATGTATCACGCATTCGAAATACAAGAGATCCTTAGCAATGCACTTGGTCACTACTATTGTAGGACTGATCTGGCACCTCTGGCTAGGACGTGTCGCGCGTTCAAAGAACCAGCGTTAGATGTACTCTGAGACTCCTTTGACGACCCACTATACCCGCTTACGAACTGTCTGCCCGAAGTATTTCGCTATGACAACATAGTAGGTTACAACTATTCGTCGCACTCATTGATGCTGACTATCTTTCATTCTCTCCCTGTTCCACAACATAGATTGAGTATCGCGAATTTAAACCTCTCACGCAGACTGGGTGGAATAAACTTCGAAGTTATGCCTGTTGCATTTAGTCCATTGGAAATTTCACCGTCGTTCCCGTGAGTCCACTAGAACCCCCCTACCGCAGAGCCACTATTCCATAACATACTTTCCCTTGTCATTTGTGGAAGTCTACACAGGTGGGAGGATTCTCTCGAGTTGCTTCCTAAGGTCACCCCAGATGTCAGAAGGCTTACCTTACCTTTGCGAGCGCTGAATTTGATGTCGCACTCAGCAGACGAATTTCCAAGTGTATTCACCAGTGGCACAACCTCCAGACCATGTTCTGTCCTGAGGTCGCCTTGGGCGCTCTATCACGCCTGCCTAAATTGACTTCGCTCAACTCCTCTCTGAGCATCCAAATGCAAGCCCATGACTCGCCTTTTTCCTTCCCAACCTACACGACTTGACATTTTCCACAGAATCCTGGGACTCTCACAATTCTTCTCCCAGAGCCGAATCCCTGCTCTTACCAGTTTAAGGGTCACCACTGGCATTTTTCCTTCCAGGGGTGAACTCTGGTCTTTCTGGGCCAGTATTCTGGCGTCCTACGCTGGTTGTGCCATGGAGAAATTCAGGTCGCAGTCACCACTTTCCCTCCGGAGTAATTTTTCGCTCTGATGTGCTACTCGGTTTTGAATACTCGGAGCCGTGCATGGCAGTCAGCAACATTCATCACTTACAGCTCAATATCCTATGGAAAGTGGGCCTGACGGACAGAGAACCGCTGACATTGGCACAGGTATGGCCGAAACTAGAGCAGCCCAAGATAAATGACGAATTAGGTTGGAATACGCAAGGTGGAATCACGCCTGATAGCTTGCTACAGCTCCTTCAAACTTGTCGATTGCTCAATCACATCGCCATCGCCAGGCGGAGCTATACTGAAATACCTCAGAGTGGATGGTTTGCGAACCTCGGATTGATGTTACCAGGCATGTCCTACATGAATATTCTCGACTCATTCATTGAAAGAGAATCTATGTGGGCCATTTCCGCCTTCTTTGTTGGTATGTCCTTTGTTCTGATCGCTTTTCCTTCTGTATTTGGTATACAAGAGGGTGGAAAAATCCAGGTGTTGGACGACATACAAGGGTCCTTGGGAAGGTGTATATAGCCAGATGAATCTCGCTCTCAGTGGCCCGGGGGCTTTTCGATTTCTTTTGAGTGTGTGGTATTCTCAGAGTCTGGTGATGTTTGAGTTATCGTTTGAACAGGGACTTTGTTCATCAGCGAGCTACGACGAAAAATAGCTCAACTGTCTACATCATAAGAAGGTGCACAAGTTACATCCCCCTGCGTCTTTTTTTGGCAGAAACGTGGATCATGGGTCGCAGCAATATGTATTAATGTGATATACACTAATGGCTTTAGAAATACCATCAAGAACCGGGAAAGAAAGCGCTGGCAAGGAGTCGACCCAATTAATGTGATCGAAATGGAACTCCCACTTCCTGAGGGATCGAAGCACCCTTTGATTGCGCGAGCCTTCGCATCCATCTAATTATCGGAGAGTGGGCAACGAGGTCCAGGTCAAGGATTGCGAGCCATTACCCGCAGTTGTTCAACACACGGTGCTGACTGAGTAGCACTCAAGCTCTGGGATCACCTGTGACGGGTACGACCGTCGTGTACGTCTACTATAATTTTTGTGCGTCCGTTCCATCATCCAACCGAACCTACGTCAGTCCACCAGGAGCCCCCTGAACCCTGTACAAGGCCTTGCTGCAGCCACTGTGATGGTAGACTCTTGGCCACCAACTCGAACTTGAGGTAGTCACGTCGGAGGACGCGTTAACCTTGTACGGATATGCACGTCCTGCTATGGACGGCCCGGGTTTGAGTGCCTGGGGAGAGAGCAAGACACATTATGATAGACAGTCCATACGAACCTATCGACTCCAAGATCTGTCATTGAGCAGCTGTTCAAAGTTTTAATTGATCAACAGATGACCATCATGGTCGGCCGTTTCCCACAAACCATCAGTCTCGAAATTTTGCAAGCGCGGGGAGAAGACGCCAATTCCGTCGAACACTCGGATTTATGGATCGTACCAAGACAGGCTGCTCTCCCCAACCAGACCTTATATCTTGAGGTCAGTAGACAGTCGCTTAAGGCCGTGCCATTACCACATCGGTATACATTTAACGACACATTCTATTTTGTTCTCTTCTAAGAGGGTATTGTCCTAGAGCTTTCCGTCGGTCTCCAAAGCATTGCCGTCCGCGAACGGCCAATCATTGTATCCAAAAGGCGTCAAGTTCCCTACCAGGTAGTACTTCGACCGGTCTGGAGTCGTAAGGGGGACATTCTTCTGTAGTCGCACCGGGAGATCGGGCTATATCAAGTCCAAGTATGAGCACAGAATACAAGAATAAAAGAATGAAGACACTCACGTTAGATAGGTACAACCGCCCAAAAGCGATCATCCCGCCCTTGTTCTCCGCGGTGCGGAATGCTGTTTCGCGAGTATATCCGCCAGCTGATATGAACACTCTTTCTTCACCACCCTCACCACCATTCCATATCTCTCGCAAAAAGTTATTGTCTGCATCCGGTTGTGGTGCTATGTCCACGTTTCCGGCTATGCGAGGCTCAGTCGCATGGAGGTACGCCAGTTTTGGATGCTTGTCACGCAGAGCAGTAGCAAGATACGAAAAGGTGGGTCGAGGGTCCGACATTCCCATATCTAGGAGTGAATGAGTATGGCTGATCTGGATGAGTGCAAGAACCTCACCTTGGAATGTGCTCCAAGGACTGATACGAATACCAACGCGGTCTGGGCCGACGGCGTTCACGACGGCGTCGACGACTTCCCTGGTGAATCTTGTGCGCCCCTCTTCGTCTCCACCCCATCTGTCCGTGCGTTTGTTGGAAACTGTCTGAAGGAACTGATCAAGGAGGTAACCATTTGCGCTGTGCACCTCCACCCCATCGAATCCGGCACTGTGTACGGCGTTGCTGGCCGCTTTTGCGTACGTGGTGATGTAATCTTGGATCTCAGCCTCACTCAACGGGCGAGGTGCCTTTGATTGGCCGGTCAAGGCGATGGATGATGCAGAAACGTACGGCGAGGATGGATCCTGCTTCTCGAGGAAATCTACATCGGCCGCGCGACCAAGGGCCCATAGTTGAAGGAAGATGTACGATCCCTTGGCATGAACGGCATCCGTGACCTGAATATCGTTCGCAACCGCACCGTGAGATGGGTCCTGAACGATGCACAACGACGGAAGAGCGCGCGTACCTTTTTCCAGCCTTTGATTTGCTCGTCCGTGTAGATACCCGGGACATGTGCGTAACCTCCTGCATCATGTGAGATAAAGGTGGCTTCCGTGACGAGCAGGGTTCCTGGC
Organism: Brasilioporus rufonigricans; assembly: GCA_038089195.1. Lineage (NCBI taxonomy): Eukaryota > Fungi > Basidiomycota > Agaricomycetes > Boletales > Boletaceae > Brasilioporus > Brasilioporus rufonigricans. The sequence continues at coordinate 3,306 of JBBPKJ010001014.1, read as the reverse complement.
GTGGAACCACGCTGAGAGTAGTATGATGCGTGATGAGGTCCGGGGACATGGGACGCATATGCTCGAAAACGGGTAAGAGGAGCAAGTACGACACGGTGCTGAAGCGTCAACCGGCCGACCTTAACGGGCTTGAAGAGTGCGGGAGTCTGCTGGGTAGAGGTCATAACTGGGACACGTTAGAAAGGACGGCGGTGGGTAAAAGAAGCTTTGAGAGACAGTACTGTGAGCTGGTCGACTTGCATCCCGACGCAATTTATAGTCATGGAATGCGTGAGATTAATGCTGAGAGGGGTCTTGGTATGGAATACCAGCCTCGGAACGAGCTTTGTAAGGTAGATCACTTGTAAGTTGTACAGAGTCCCATACCCATCTAAATGGGTTGGTCATTCGAGGTGGATGTGAGAAGAGTACCGGTAAACCGGGTAACTGTTGATGGGATTCCCACCCTCAACTTCTTCAAGTTGCTGAGTGATGAATCAATGGTGATTGATCGCGAAGTCCTCGCCCGAGCCTTGAGCGTTTGGACCACCACCACATCAAAATTTGGTCACCGGAAGGGCGAGGAGTTGGAGGATCTATTGCATTTGGATCAATCTTGCAGATATGGTGCGCTGTGCTGCATTGCTGTGGACTCTGACTGCCTGGGAGCCTGAGACGGCTTATTCCTCGTCTCGCAGGATACTATTGTGTAGCATCTCTTCCCATTTTAACCCGCATCAATCTCTCAGCTCAGCCCCAGCTTTAGCCTTTGACTCCGCCTTTGCTCAGATGGATTTCAAGTATGACTCGTGTGCCATCATCGATATCCTTGCGCTCGGCCGGCGCACAGGTTCTTCGTGGGCTTATCTGTTCTGCTAAGCGCTAAATCGACTCCCCACTGACAAGCCGCAACGAAACAGATACAGTTCTGGCGTTCCAGTAAATCTCACTAAGTAGCCAAGCTGTATAGACTGCAAGTCCATTTTGCGATCTTACCCCTGCCTCCAACCGGTGAGTCGGCGACGTTACTCGTCCAGGACGATACGGCCCGAATGAAACTCGAAAAAGTCAAGTAGTACCAAAGGCCTGTCCAGGCTGAGGGCCCTGTTGACCTGGCTGCCTACGTATGACACTTTGCACTAACTGCCCTTGAGAAAACATGATGCGAGAAGGGATCTTCAAATCGCAGAGATACAGTCGTATGTGGACTTGGCAGGGGATGTTCACGATAAGGCACCCTGACTGTTGGAATATTACACTGCGATTCAAGTCACGATTCAAGTGGTGAACGCTAGTACTGTTCAGCTCAAGGACAAAACTCGTTCATGTCCATGTCACGAACTACTCACTGTCGCTGGGGCTTTTCGTCCTTGGTAAGAAAAATCATTTGAGGGTCGCATTCAGGATAACATGGTACCACTCGCCCTCGCCGAATTGCCTTATTCTCGTTTCCTCCTGGTGATATACCTAATCATTAATTAACCACATCTTCCAATCTCCATCCATCAAGATGAAGCAAGTTAGTATTTGTCCACGAATAAATAGAATACACCGTAGCCCATATACAAGTGCATCATGAACCTATGGATGTCGTCAGGTACAAACAAAGAAGCCAGAATAGTCCTTACTCACAATGGTCTATATATGTGATAGCTGTGTGCTAACGGGAGCGGCAAAGCATGCCGGGATCGGACGTTACACAATGATCTTGTTTGGACTTGAAAGTGACTGCGAGATAATGAGTGTCAAGATCACAAACAACTAGTTTCGTACGCAGAGGCATGACGTCTTCATACCGTCCTTGAGGTATCCGTATAGCAATGAGCAAGGTCATTCGAAGATCCGGATTTTCCTTAATCAACTGTGCAGTTGCAACGATCCTGATTCGCTTGAGGCACTCTCTAGTTTTTGTGTGCAGGCTAGGTAATAATGTGTCACTATTATGGTATGGACCACACTGTATTCTGGCTTCCTGTTCAAGTTCCAGGTGACTACATAACGATGCCAGTAAATGCACATTGCAGACGAACCCTGGGACAAGATAACACGTGACGCTGATACAACCGTCTTTACCGGCGAGGTTTTCGAAACAGCGAGTCCGTCTGTGACTGGTGATCGACGGTCACTCTTAACGGTTTCTACCCTAACCACCATGATCCAACCAACTCATCTGCGGACAGAATCACTGAAACATGGTGCAACACTGGATATTGGTGTGGACAAGTTTGTAGTCCATGCAAGTCTCTCCAAGACAGCTATCTCAGAGCAAATAGAGATAAATACATTCTTCTGCAAGTTGTGGGATAGCTTCTCGCGCAACAAGAGCCTCCTGTCTCTTGTACTATGGGTTGTCATATGTGAGGGCCCACCAGAGGCAGGGCTCAAGCAAATGACCATTGGTGCAATTGCACAGTTAATCGAGGAAAATCCTGATCTTTGAAAAGCCTTTACTCATTGCTCTACCTCAAAGATGATATGAAAATGCTGTGTCTTTAGGTACATAGTCTAGATGTTTATGTACACTGAGTCTTACTGTACATGCCAGCAAATACGAACTTCACTGACGGTCGAATGTCCGCATGCAGACTTCACACCCCAGTCAGCCCGTAAGAACTCCCTACAAATTCTGATTGTGAGCTTTAGTAACGTATAACTAGACCTACGAGAGGTGACTTTCCGGGTCTCCATCGCCCAGAAAACCTCGTCACTCGAGGCTACTTTAGCCGACAGAGGTGAATCATAATCGCAGTCACCATGATGACGAACGCCATTGACTCATTTCAGATGACCTTGATGACTAGCTCGCCGCTTCTAAGATCGTCCTAAGCAAACGACAGTACCTGCGAGACCGAAGCATCCAGCTCACTGCTGCCGTCCACTTGTATGATTCATATCTTCCCTTTGCTGACTCGTCCCACCGCTTAGTTGTCGTTCTGTCGAATCGGCAGCTCTACTCTTACATACAAACTCATAAATCTACTAGCCGAGATCAATTACAGGATACTTATCAGGGAAGGTGCGGTACAAGGGTGTTTCAGACCAATCACGTTCCTCGCTAACCCCTCGCGTGGGCTCGCTAAGGCGTCAAAAACTCATACTTAACGGTCGCTTTCTCTAGACGTGTTTCAGATAAATCTGATAGAACCACAGCATGATGCAGCATTACCAAAGGGCCGCAAGATTACGAGGCCTTGTTACGGGGCTTTGCGACAGGTCCGTCTGGTCTGACTAAACTACAGCTTGTGCTGGTATTTTAGGACCACGATATAAGAACTGGAGATCATTACCTTATTCAAGTTGCTTGTGCGCAATATCGTAGACTTCAAA
>JBBPKJ010001013.1:0-13914 GCA_038089195.1 Brasilioporus rufonigricans | reverse complement strand
AGGTGAGCGACGTGCCTACTGCCTATCTAGCTGCGGAGTCAACGCCACCTCGGCATCTCGGCTCAGCACAGGAAAAACCTAGTCCTAAAAAAAAGCCCGACCCGGGCCTGCTTCCCGTCCGAGGCCTAAGAAGGGCGGGAGCGGACAAAATAAATCTGGTCCCGGGTTAGTCGTGCTTTCGACATGAACGCTATCCTTTTCGTGCCCAGGGCTTTGATAAGTCTCATTTTGTCCAGCCAGGTCAATCGGAGAGCGGAGAGCGATACCTTTCTGATGTAGAACGCCGCACCAGCAATGGATGCTCCTCTCTTACTCGCCCACCGCATTGAAACACTCCACCGGGTTATACAATACCGGAAGACGTCTCCCTTGCTGACCTATCGCGATCCTACCTCGGCGTTCGGAGCGGTGCGGGCCCGCGTGCTTCTCATGAGGACTTCTAAATCACAAAGCCAAGTTATGTTCCCTCACTTTCGGTCGTTGAGCAAGAAAGCGAGGGACCTGTCACAAATTTTGTTGGACCCCCTCGACCACTGCGACTACGCATCGTTCGGTTGACAATGTGCATGTTTCCTTCCCTCCCGGACGAATGCAGCTCACGACAGACTTCATGTTCGAAATTAGCTTGGCGCAAGAATGCATCGAAAGACTCCAGAACATGATGCAACTTGCAGAGACACTGCGAAGCGGTGTAGAAGATCAACGTGAAAGCTGGTAGTACGTGGGACATGTTCTTAACGCACATTGACATAGTTTTGAGCTCGATCTTGCAGTGGGCAAAAGTTGACGGCCAAAGCATACATTTAACAAGTCAAAGAGACCATTTTATCTGCTCAAGACCGCTCGATAGCAGGGAATCAACTCGGGTATAGATTTACGTCGTTTGCGATAGACGATAGACCTTAACTCCGTTAACCAGGTCATACGAAACCTTGTCACGTTTGGTCTCAGGGAGGTCTTTAATTTCTTCGACTTGAACGAGGGAATCGAAGATGCCGAGAGAATGGTTGTGAGCGCTCAACAGAATGTGACGGCATACAAGGAGAGCATCCAATGAGCCATGGCCGCCCTGCAACGAATCAACGACCAGGTGGCATGGTTTAACACGCTTGGAGATACCATCCACGCCAAAGAGTCGAAGCTCCAAGCAAGCACGACACATGGACAAACGTTCCACATCCGTACCACCAATCTCACCAGGACCTATCTGGACGCTTCTCTCTCTGTTGGGATGCTCGCTGCCAAGAGCGAAACGCTTGCAGTCCATCATTCCGCGCAAAAATCCGCCCACATCTTGTCCTTGATCACAGGCTCTGGCTATCATGTTCCTATAAACAGACCATTCTCCATGATGTCGTCGACAGGGTTTCTCCATGCGATCACGTCGCATGTGTCCTGCAGCACGCCCCAGACCCTGCTCAACCTGCAATAAAGCCTGCAGTTGTGCGCAGAGCGACCACTGCTTTTTGCTTGATATGACAGCAAGCTGTATCTCGATCGATGTCAGTCAGATCAAGTGTCAGTGTGTCGTGTTTCGGTCTACGACGTCGTGGATCTGATAGTGTATGATAGGCTAGCCATGTTGGACGGGCATATTCGCTTGCACTACTGTCACCTACCAACTGTTTGCTCCTGAGCTGGAGCTCGCCAGGATTCAGGGCTACGAATTCTGGGAGGCAATCTCCAGGTTTGCAGCTTAGTCGACTCAACATTGCTTGCCTGTACCTTGTCGGTGATTCCAGGCGTTGTGCAAGGATGTATGGAAAGGCGATCAAGGCGCCGCATTGGTCTGTTCGGGTCAAGTATGTGGAAGAGGCGGCGGAAAAGGGGTTGTTGAGTTGGCTGTTTGGAAAGCGATAGCACTAGTTGTAGACGTCCTAGGACATGTCGGACATTGTTGTATCGATGAGTTCATAGTTGTCAAACGCACTCTTGCTGGCAGTGGTTAGGTTCGAGAGAGAACTCGTGTTAGAGCGCAGCTCCATTACTGGTAATGCACACTCTTGCCCATCAACACCAGTGCTGAGACTGTTGGCGAGCAACCGCCTGACCTTGCATGACCGTAGCAGTCACGTAATGCCAGGATCGAAATGAGGTGTGGAGTAGGATGGACCAAATGAATAACATCGAACATTGGTAGTCTCCCACATGTCAGAGTCCTTAGGTATGAAATCTCAACTCAACCGAGGGAAAGACTGCCGAAGCAAGGACCAAAGAAGCTGCAATGTTGACGGATCCCCTCTTTCTCTTGTGTTTGCTTGAGGCTAGGATCAGAGGCGCTGGATGATGGTATGCTGGACTGCACGATAGGTCAGTTTGCAGACGATTTGCCGGGCCTCGAAACGCACTGCTGTGAGACTAGGTGATTCATGTTGTTCATATCTGATACTCTTGTGACCATCGTCTTGGATGGGAGATGACCTTGATTCAGATTGTCCTTTACCAACATCCGAGCAGTCAGACAGGATTGACGAGAACAGAAACTAAGCTGTTGAAGGATGCAGCGAAGACGTACATAAAGCACTTTTTAAGCCGATGCTGGTTGCTTCCATTCCACAACAAATGATGTCTAGATGCAAAGTTCGACTTCTGAAAGCAGTAGTTTCAACGACGCATGATGTCACAGGTCAAGTTGCACTCCGCTTTATGTGCGATCATCGTGGAGTTTTGTCAATTTGTCAACCAAACCGAGTGACTCTAGACTCTCCAACAAGCCACATAGAATGCCTCATCCACACTGGAACCCCGATCATACATGCTGAGAGACTGCCACGCAACACAAGGCGTGTGTCAAAATTTAATATCCACACACTAGACACAGTTTAGCATCCGACATACATGCATACACCCCTGCTGCATACATTCCGTAACTCGTCCATGCTTGGATCAAAAGTAACGGAAATGGAATGCCTTGGCCCTTGTAGTACCAAGGTGTACCCAATGACAAAGTGTTCGAGAAGAGTGTGTCCAACACGACGTGGCGAAGTCTGCTCATTTACCCAATCGTGACTCGGGATTCTTGCATGGATGTGTTTGACATTTTCACCGGAGTATTGATTGATCACTCTCCATTCATCCCGGGTCTTGCGATCTAGGGAAGCTTAGCAGAGGGATGGATGGAAGCATACACAAACTCATAGTATGCACTCGGAAATTAATATCAAGTTCATGGCTGTGGCGCAGGTCGCTTCAGGGATAATGGTCTTGTGGTTCCAGACGAGTGTTGTGTTGTGGTACCACTCAGCGTTGTCGTCGGCTAACTTTCCTAGGTACCAGCAACTCACTGCCCAGCCATTCAGCTCATACAGATAACGGATACCACTTTTGGCCATGGTCGGGGAGTTTGGATCGCATTTGATGCTTCTGTAAAATGGAACCAACGATGAGCAGCCTGGTCAGGGATGTGAAGGGTCAAGGGGACATACGCACAGGAAGTTTGTCCCGAAGTTCCGAATCTGTATAGGGCGACAGAGGGGCTACTAGAGATGATGGTGTATCAACCTAATACTTATCTGTAGGTGATTCAGCGAGCGAGATTCTGATCCTGTAAAAACCTAAATTTGAGTTCCGTGAGACAGCTGCAGTGGGCATAATGAACTAGCATGTCATCACCACAGGTTGCGACGGTTGATGATGAACATGGCACCGAGACGATCGTTCATGACGCCTTGCAGACCTCCGTTTGCGCTGATGAACCCGACAGTGACGAAAAAAAAGGGTATTGCTTCAAGCCGAATCCACATGGTCATCCGCGATGCTTCATGACTCACTTTTCTAGACGCGTTCACAGCGAATAGGGTCGGGAGGAGCGCGCCAAGCGTCATCTACCCGCAGGTCTTGCACCCGATCCTGATGCCGATGAAGCCAATAAATGCGCCAAAAATGAAGCAGACGACCGAGCAGAGGGCTTGCCGGTCAGTGATGTGCAGAGGTGTCATGCATTGGAAGAGCCGTGTCGGGGCTAGCCCGTGGGACGCCGATGAGCGACTTAATGACTTGCACAAAGTGGCTCGTCTGGAAGGCACCTGAACAGATCTTGTTCCGCATCGCTGTGTGGTAGGTAAGCGACGGAGTGAGACAGAGAGTGCAAGAGACGCACATGAGGCCAGTATTCCGACAGCGGTGGAGCGGCCGCCATAAACAAGCACACACACACACACCTGTCATGTCATGAAGGTAATCCACATCCAATCAGGAAATGCGAGGCGATGACTACCTTGACACTGAGCTCAGGCTCCGGTGCCAGCCTGTCAAGTTCGTGGACATTGCCACCTTCCATTTTCGTCGCCCCACGCGTGTCCAAGCACCTTGCTATTCGGAGCATGGTAAGTAGGCTTCCCACAGCACTCCAGGGTTGTACGAGTCAAAGCGTCAAATAACAGGGTGTCGCGACCAACGAGGCGCGCACTGGCAGGCGCGCCTTTGGCCGCCACCTGCCCATAAATGGAAATAAACCCCTGAACGGCATGGATTCCACACGAGGTACCTTTCACCGATATAAAGAGACAAGCGTCCAAGCACCACAAAAGAAACCTTTGTCCACAGTCCACAAACGCGGTGCCAAAGCGAACCACGCTAGCTTGAAGGGTATTTGAATCGAAGTCGACCAACGAACGCGGACGTCCACAGCTCCCCCCCTTGTTCTCCTATTGCCGGACTATCACACTGGTATGTCGCCGTTTCTTTATAATTCGCCACCCGTTGACCCAAACGAAATTCTTTAGTCGAACAGAAACTTACCGCATGGCACCTCAGACCCGTAGCGCGGCCAAACCCTCCCCAGGTCGCTCGACCCGCAACAGCGTTTACGGCCGGCCTCCACCATCACCTGCCAAGCATCGAAAGAGCTCCACCAACAATTCCCCTGCGCGAACTGAGATGAATGAACCAGTGGTCCAATGCAGAGCAATCTCTAACCTGAACGATTCGAAGGGTACCCCATGGCTCGCATGCCGAGACCCGTATGGCGTCTTGACATCTGTCACCCTGTCCGAGACCGGCGAAGGCGTCCACATACGATGGTATTACCCGGACGATGACTGTGAAGTAGATGAAGACGAAGGCGCGGACGTCCAGATGATGGACGACGAGGAGCGCGGCATCACCCCTCCTGCTACCACTGGGCCGAGCAACGCAACTCGTCGTCCGTTCCCCCAGACCCCGATGCCACTCCACCAGTTCGACGCCGGTTCTGTCATCCGAACACCTGTCAAGAAGGCGAAGCCGCTCCAGCCAAGTCCTCCACGCATCGGGGACAAGGGCGTTCGCTGCTTGTATGAGAAAGGTGGGATCCTCAGGGAACTCAATGGCGGAGTCAGAGTAGTCCTTCGCCATCCCATAGGCTCGAGTACGAATCTCACCAGAGAGCAAGTGGAACATCTGGAGGACGAGCGGGAAGAGCAAATCGTCCGAGTCCAGGTGAAAAAGCTTTTGGAACAAAAGCAGCGACTAGAGGAAGAAGAAGCCCAGTTTTCCGACAGCGGGACGATCCTCATTTCTAACAACGAACCCTCAGACATTGTAGCCCCGTCCCTGGAGGAGATAGAACGTGCACTGGGCTTTTATAGGGGCCCGAACGGAGAGCTCCTGGATGACCACGGTCGTCAGCTACTTGGCCCGGAGGGAACTATCCTCATGGATTCCTCTTCGCCGAGGAGGATCAGGAGGGAGGAAGCATTTCTGTTGTCGACGGAGAGCATAGATTGTTCCAGTCTAAACGGTTACGCTACTAGCGAAGCCAACGGATCCCACCGGGCACGTTTCGGACCCCAGGGAACCGAACTCATCGACTAACGCGTCAGCGCTTCGGCTCTGATACAATCACCTCTTGTACTTTCGTCCTGGTTTAAGAGATACCACTATGCCATCGCCCCTATTTATCAGCATATTTCTGTATTCCTCTGCTCGTAGTAATCCTTGCATCCCAGGAATTGGATGGGGACGATTTTCATCTATGTAACACGTCAACTGTATATAACTTGAATGCAATTACTAACGGACGACTTCAATTCCTGATCCCCGCCTTCTTCAAGACAGCCGCGGAAGCCAATTCCCGCTACAACCACCTCAGTGTAGCTTGAATCCAGATCATAGCTACCAATAGGTGATATCAATGTTCTCACTTGCCTATCCCAGCTTCCTTCAAGATAGTCGCGGAAGCCAGTGCCCGCCCGTTACCTTTCGTCCTGCAAACATCCCTTAAATGCCTTGCTGACGTTCTGAACTTGTTCGCCTCATCGCTATCCCCCGTCACCCTCACCAACGCTTCGCCAAATTCATCTGCTCGGACCCCCGGCGCGCTCGTCCTATTCCCGAAAATACCAATGTTCAAGTACTCCGCACGTAGTGCGTAGTCATACGTGTCCAACCAGACAGGAAGGACAACATGGGGAACGCCAGACCTGTTCAACATACTAAATTCGAATATGCCGTGATGTGACGAGTGAAAGAGCTCACCAAACACCCTCATAGAACGAATTCGCTCCTCCATGGTGGACGGTACAAACTACGTTCGGGTGTTGTAACACCGAGACAGGCTCCGCATCCATCCAAGCCACGACCTTCACCCTCCCTTCTTTGATTTCCTTGCCAATGGTTTCGTCGATCGCGTTCTCAATGTCCCCGTCCGGTTTGGCCTTCCAGAGCACCTGGATCTTCCTTGATCCTCCTTTATTGTCATGGTGATCAAGCAATATACGGAACGCGCTAACCATCTCCCTTGTGCGTTTCTCGTCGGAAACCACGTGGGACCCCAGGTTTACCAGCACGGTTGGTCCATTGTCCAACCACCTCATCAATCCTGGATCGCTCTGCTCCAGGGGATCAAAAGGCATGATGATTGGGCCGCATAGGACGACCTCCTCTGGGATGACCGAGAAGTAGAAGTCGATTTCAGTGAGTGCAGGACAGACGCACGTTACTTCAGGTCTGGTACCAAAGAGGGCCTTGAGCCCAAGGGATTTACGTAGGGCGATAGTTTGTCTAACGTTCACCGACAGCATTAGTTGGATAGTAAGTTGAATGCGAAGATAGATGTTGACGGGGATCTGCCACCACTTGAGAGGAAATTGAAATCCCGACGATGTCCTAGAAGGGATGGATATCAGTTGGACTGAGTGTCAATGGGAGTGTGGACGACGGACATGGGATATTTCCAATACACTGCCCGGTATGGTTGGGCGCTCAGGGCGACCTCCATGAGTCCAGTCGGCAACGTGATCACGAACTTTTGGTTCGAAAGTTGGCAGGCATCCCGTGCAGCAAAAAATAGCGGGTCTACCGCGACCACGTCCGGTTTGGTGGTTGTAATGACCTCCTTAATGCTTTCGATAGCCGCGAGGTACTCCTCGCGACCCCAGAAAAAGAGCACACTGCCCAGCTTCGCATAACTCTCTATAGCGCCCACTACACCACAAGGGTGCGGGAGATTGGCAACGCTTACGCCACATTTTGCTTGGGCATCCAAGTTCGGTGTGACGCCCTTGATTTGACAAAAGGTCACGGAGCCCGTAGATTTATCGTTGGAACGCGAAGCGTGACGGCCAATAAGTTCTCGGAGTCGACAGACGCGCGTTCTGAGCGACGGGAAAGACGCGATGCAGACGTTCACGCCTGCGAGCGCGAGTTCATACGAAATTGCGAGATTGACGTTGGCTTGTCCATGCTCTGGATAAGTGCAGATCAACACAGTTGGGAAGCCCATGGGGGATGGAATAGTCTACTGCAGGGGGGTAAGAGAGTGTCACTGTTCTCGCCATTTTAAAGTCGACCCGGAAGAGGATATATTGGTATGCAGAAGGCGAGAGTGTGATATCGTCACCCGCGGAAGATGAAAGCAGCAAGAACCGAATAGCGTGGCCCCCACGTAAAACCCCATTAATTGGGTTGCTGGTGCTGCCATCACTGTGTCAATGCGAGTCCGCAGTGCAAAGAGTTCAGGTTGGCATCTGGTGAGAGCAGCTGAAATTCACGTTAGGTTTCTGAGGCCTTCAGCTTGAAAGTTTGGTGGACCTGCGCGAGGAGTTAAGCATCTGCTGGACAGGCTAAATAACGTCATTGTTTGACGACTTTTCTATAGGTAAGTAAGAGCTCTGATTGAATAACGGTGGACCCTTAACTTCCATTTTGGCTAGCAAAAAACAGGTTGGAAACCTCGGCTAACTAAGTCCCGACCTGCAGATTGGCAACAAGCCTTCTGTATATTCACGTACTGAGACGATTTTTGACGAGTCTTTGGCACGATTTGTGAGTTCTGATTGGCTGGTTACTTCACAAACAAGGGAATTACATGATATTACATGATCATGTGGTAACCATAAATAGAAACGACACTTTGCAAGTCATCTTCGCCTGACTTGAAATTGGTCGTCCCCCTCGGCTAACCGCGGTCCAGCTTGAAATTTGTTGCATGATGAAGTAAGTAAATCACATCATTTGTGCTGGCAGAGCCGATTAGTAGCCACCCCTACAACTACAAAGTTACGACGCTCCGTGTATAAATGTTCGAATTCGAACCAAAGGTCGTACGGTGATTTCACTGAATCGGTACGGACAGTGAATCAGGGTGTGCATTCTGGGAGAGTCTACTAACTTGTGCTCATATAGCCTGTCTCTCCTACCAACAACAGCGACCGATCTCACCTTCCTCCTGGAGAAGTCGACGCCTACGAGAACATGATTCCAGTTGGGAAGCTGTTGCTCGCCGTGTTCGCCTCTTTGATCGGCTTTGGGCTATGGATGTCCTTCCGGTTTGTCTACCGTCAATTTACATCCCCTATACGTCATCTACGCGGTCCCAAGGGAGAAAACTGGATTTATGGTAACATGCGAGACGTTTGGATTGCTGTATGTCATGATGCCTGCCACCATTATGGCCGTAGTCTTGACTAATTGTATCGCTCTTTCTCTAGGAGGACTCCGTACTCCACGAAGAATGGGTGAGGCAGTACGGGAACACTTTGAAATACAAGGGTTTCTTAAACGTACGCTCGTAGTCCGAAATCGCATGTCTTGCTGAACATGGTCATTTTAGAGCAACCGGTTATTCACCGTGGATATGCGGGCCATCAACCATATTCTCACCCACAGCAGTGACTACCAAAAGCCCTCCCAGACCCGCAACGACGTGTCCCAGCTGATTGGTGGAGGTGGGTGATTTCTTCGCAAAGTTATGCTTGGTGTACTCAAACGAGGATTGTAGGCCTCGTAATCGTCGAGGGTGCTAAGCATCGCCAACAAGTCGGTCACCATTTTCTTCGTCTAAGCTGTTGGCACTCACGAATCTTTTCCCTAAATAGAGACGCATCATGGTGACTATCTCTCCGCGGATATGCACGATCTATGATCGAATTGACATTTAGAACCCCGCATTCGGTCCAGCACAAATTCGGGCCCTCGCAGACATCTTCTCAACCAAAGCCGCCAGAGTATGTCTCCTCTCGTCCCTTTCCAAAGCAGATCACCCACTCCAACCAATATTTGTAGCTTCGTGATATCTTGGCGTCTGAAATTGCCAAAGATCCTGCTGGAATGGCCCCTGGAGCGCGTATCGATATCGTGCCATGGCTGAGTAGAATGACGCTTGATGCTATCGGTCTCGCTGGTAAGCTATATGCGTTTGTCTCGATTTGTGGCTGAATAGTCGTCGATCATTACTAGGTTTCAACTATGACTTTAACTCCCTCAACGTGAACGAGAAATCAAATGAACTTAGCGAGGCTCTTTCTACCATGATGATGGCCACACAAAAGCTAAATATTCTCATTCTATTGCAAACATGGTTTCCACTTCTGCGTATCTTCGTCGGTATCATGAACTTGTGCTACGAATATGTGCTTATCCTCTGTACGACAGCCTAGCGATCGTACACGCGGAGTTCAGGCTGCGCAACGTACGATGGTACGCATCGGAAAAGAATTGCTATCGAATGCCAAAGCAGTTGCCCGCGCCAGTGCGACACAAAAAAGCGAAGTCGAAAAGATCAGCTTACATGGCCGGGATTTACTGTCGCTACTAGTCAAGGCGAACATGGCGGACAACATCCCCAAGAGTCAAAGGTTGTCTGACGGAGATCTATTGGCGCGTGTGTCTTTCCCAATCTGCGATTTTAGTATCAGTTTTGATGCGTTCTTTCGCAGAGGTTCCCACGTTCTTGATGGTCGGTCATGAAACTACAAGGTATTGTATCATACTCTCCCGAAGTGTTTCGATACTTGATCACGGTTCAATAGCACGGCAACAATATGGGCGCTCTATGCAATAACGAGGACACCTGAAGTTCAGACCAAACTCCGGGAAGAACTCTTCTCTGTCGGCACGGAAACTCCATCAATGGATGAGCTCATGGCGCTCCCTTACCTCGATGCTGTCGTGAGAGAAACCCTTCGTTTGCATGCACCAATTCCAAACACCTTGCGGATCGCGATGAAAGATGACGTGATACCAGTTGAGAAGCCATACACAGACAAAAATGGGATTGTCCACAACTCAATCAGGTATATTTCTTGTCTCCCATTATGAATTTTATATATTTTATCTCCCTCGTATATAGAATCAGCAAAGGCGACTCAATCCTTATCTCCATCCTGGCGATCAACTGTTTGGAAGAGTTGTGGGGACCTGATGCACAAGAGTTCAAGTGCGTATGATCTCGTCCGGGAGCTTATGTTATTTACTCCCACGCACTACTATCTCTTGTAGGCCAGAACGGTGGGAAAACATCCCGGATGCCGTCTCCCGTATTCCTGGGGTGTGGGGTAACCTTCTAAGCTTCCTTGGTGGCCCAAGAGGATGTATCGGATACCGGTTCTCCATTGTCGAGTGAGTCCGACTCTTTGCCAGAAACGTCCATCGGTTCGGCACTGATCTTGTCCCAAACCATTGCACGGACACAGGATGAAAGCGATCCTCTTCACACTTGTGCGCGCGTTCGAATTCAAGCCTGCTGTGCCGTTCAGCGAGATTGGTAAAAGGTCGGCGATCGTGCGGCGGCCTGTTTTGCGCAGCGATCCAACCAACAAGCCCCAGCTCCCGTTGTTACTCAAACCGTACACGCGGGGTTGAGAACCAAGGTGCCAGCCTAAGTACGGTTGCAAGGATGGTGTCCGTATGCAATACTTGGTGACCGTAGGCATTTATTTTGGACGTTCCATCATGATGCACCCGTGCATTAGCTCCAGCTCTATATCCGTGCAGTGTCGTTAATAATCTTTACAGTATACCAATTATCCTTTCCCGCTAGAGTACCTCGTATACACATACCCCTTCATAACACATACCATTTCCGATGTCCTGATCCACTTTCTGTCACCATCTGTCCTCCATAATGCATGTTGTCTTATACCACATACCCCTGGATCTCTCCAGTTGATTGCAGGAATGTGAGGTGTGGGTACAGGTTGGTTAATCAGATAGTGTCGAGGCGCGAACCAGCTATCCCTGTTACCCCTGTGCTTGCTGTCCTGCTGAGCCTCAACATCAATATCAGTTAATTGGCCAAGTTTAGTGTGATGCCTGTTACAATGACTCCCCACTCAAGGCTGTCCTCTCAAGCCTGAATATTATGACATTGATTATTAAATTAATTAATGTTGGGGCATGTACCAGTCACCCCAATGGTACATATGCTTGTTGTCCTACATGTCGAGTAAAAGTGCAATTCCTGTTGGATCTTAGATGTGGGACTAAAAATTTGGGACACTCAATGTTCAACAGTGCAGTGGGAAAAGATGGGAGAGCAGGACTATTGTAAGTTTGGCCTATGTGGAACTGAACACTCATCTAGTTGCTAGTAAAATGTGAAGATTTTCATCATATGCCAGGGCAGACAAAGGGAGAGTGCTTCAATCCTGGTGGCTGCAAAGACATAAGTACTAGAGCTTCATTCCATCTGTGAGTGAGAAGGAATGTCCATTGTCAGTTCTGGCAATGAGTTAACTAACACATCTGGGTTGATGCTTGAAATGAATGCTTGATCACCACAGTTGAGTGAAGAAGTAGTAGCTTGTTGGTGTAAGCAAGCTGAATATAGTAACTGAGGATGCTGAGTCATCCACCAACATATGTTTGACTCATCTGAGACATGCTCAGTAAGTGCTCAGTAAGCAGAGAGCAATAATTGAAATACAAGTACAGTATATAGGAACTTGAGTAGTCTCAGAACTAATCTAATCACTCAACTTTCCCCCATTGTCTCTTTGCATCTGAGGTTGAGCATCCAACTTGAATCAATTAGTCTTATTCATCTTTTTTCACAATTGTCACTTCACTTGAGGTTATGAGCTCTGCTCTGTGCTGGAAAAACCTGTCAGAATTGGCAAGCACACGCACAGCCATGATCGCAACCCACACTGTCAATGACTGGTGCCTGCATGGGCCAATGCACCACATTGCCCACATACCTACAACTCATATGGACTGCCTATTCATCTGTGATAGCCCTTACTTGTGACCCTTTACCCCTCGTCGGGCACAGTAGTCAATTTTTGTATATAGTTTGTACCATTCACCTTGGAACGCCTTAATCCATTGTACCGCACACAACTGAGGTGAGCTTTCTCATACTGTAGTTGTTACCTACTTGAGCTGACTGTATGTAGTTAGCTGTCTCTCGATAGGTAAATACCTAATACAGTCTGTTGTACTGCACGCGACTGAGTTAGCTGTCTCTCAATAGCCACGTGCCACATCTAGTGCATATTTCTACATGCATCTGTTTCAGTAGCTCAAGAGCACTCACTGTAACGTTGAGAGCACTTCTATGCTCAAGACTTATAGTTTCCTGGACTTTGGGAGGTACTCACAAAGAGACACAATGTCCAAAGAGCAGCACTTTACGAGGATGAGGCACAAGGAGCACAGTAGTGCGTTTAAATAAATGTAGAACTAGCTAAGGGACAAGAGTGGATATCGAGCTAGTTGATATAGTACAATTGAAGCGGAGCTAGAATAGAGTAAATAAAGGTAGATGGGGACCTGCCTGCGCTTGGACCAAGACAACAATGACAAAGAGTATTAGCTAAGCGAGAAAACTGGAATCGAACCAGCAAGACTAAAAGCTTAGCTATAGTTATCGATGAAGAGATCAGAATATGCAACACTGTAAGAGAAGTGTTGTAGGAGGGGTTAGTCCATGATAACAAGAGTTAGTCGAGAGGATAAGCCATTACATCGTCTGGGAAGAAGGCAACGAGGAATAGGGAGTATGATTCGTAAGGGAAAGGAGTTATGTGAGTGAACCGAAAGATGATGAGGAAAAGTCCAGAATGGAGATGATTTACTGTAACATATGCTTGATGTTGGTCACTCTTTACATTCCATTGAGTCCAGTACTGGTATTCACCACTCCACCATATCCAGACTTCATGTCAAGGAATGTTCTAACCTTCAAAAGTCTCTTGGAGGTCATCTAGCCAAGCTTTCTCCTACTAATATTTAACATACTATCTATTTTATCTTCTCTGGTAAAGCCAAGACTGCTGTTTAGGTGACCAAAACTCTTTTCAATATCATTGACAAACCTTTTTGCTCAAATACTATCTGTTAGCACTTGAAAAAGTCTGGCATGAAAGCAGTAGTCAAGAAAAAACATTCTTTTCTCTTTATTAAACATTATAAAGCTTGTCATAACTTTGCCTATGCATACAAAAACTGGACTATAGAGGACTGGAAGAAGGTAATATGGTCTGATAAGATCAACATCAATCATGTGGAGTCAAATGGATGCAAATGGATATGGAAGAGGGCAAGTAAGAGGCTAAATAATAGACTAGTCAATGAAACTCTGAAGTTTGAAGAGGGTTTCTTGATGATGTGAGGCTGTAATGCTAGACTTCTTCAAGTGCTGGCAGATAGTAGTTGAACAGGAAGGTTTGTTGCTGACATTGGAAAGAGTTTTGGTCACCTAAACAGCAGTCT
>JBBPKJ010001012.1:0-13923 GCA_038089195.1 Brasilioporus rufonigricans | reverse complement strand
TTTTGGATTGGGTTGGCCATTGAGGAGGGCCACGGCCGTTGCATGGGCACGTTTGAGATCTGAGGTGATGATTGCGTCGAGATGGATGTTCGCATATGCTTCGCCGAGTGCTCTGGATTGCTATGGACGGTGAGACAGGGGATGGGGTTCAGGGGATCTGATTTGCTCACCCGTACGCCTGATAGTTGGGTTAGTCAATTGCAAGCATTTTATGGGTGTTACTCACCCAGTTCGCTCAGTTCCGCATCCTTGTGACCTGCCCAGATTGATTTCTACGTACCAGTTTGTGAGCGACGTCGGTTTCAACAATAGCCAAGAGCGCCACTCACGAGGTTATCGAGGGACTCTCCATGTCTGATCTGGCATCGAGGTCAGCCTCACGTCAGCAAACGATGACGAGCTGAATGCGCTTACAAAGGATACAACGAGCATAATAGCGAATGTGGTGGAGAGTTCCCCGACACAGCCTACTAGGCTTGCGCGTCCCCTAGTTTATAATCCAGTGTGACGTCTTGGCGCTTGTCTCTTTACTTGCATCATTTCCGCCATGGCATCCAACGTCAACGCTGAACAGGATAGCCAACTTTTGTCCATCGGCCAGCAATGCTCCGAGTCTTCATGTCTGCTCGTCGACTTCCTTCCATTCAAGTGCCAGCACTGTTCGAAGAATTTCTGCGGGGAGCACTTTCTCGTCGCAGCACATCACTGTCCACAATACGACGAAAGCAAGCATAATCGCGTCGCTCCTAGTTGTGAGTCGCTCGTTCGACCGTCGGCTCACCCTGCTCACGTACATTCCGTGTAGGCCCGTTATGCAATACCCCAGTTGCTATACCCCCTGGAGATGATCCCAACATCCGCATGGAACGTCATATCAATACGGAGTGTAGCGTTATGACGGGGAAATCCGGCAGGGCTAGGTCTCAGCCTGTGTGCGCGCGAGGCAAATGCGGGAAGGTTCTCTATGCGCCCATCCCTTGCACCGTGCGTCCCGTTCTCCTTTTCACTCAAGTACATTCTGATGCGCCCATAGGCCTGCAAGAAGCAGTTCTGTCCTCAGCATCGCTTCCCCAAGGACCACAACTGCTCGAGCCTTACGTCGTCCGCAGCTTCCTCTTCTAATTCGCGCAACGCGTCTTCATTGCCAGGTTTCAAATTCTCTGCGAAGACTTTCACTAGACAGGTCTCGAACGCATCTGGTTCCAGCGTTCGTCCTTTGCCTCCGTCATCCGGAACCTCGACCTCCTCGAATATTACTGCCCTGAGCAAACCCTTCTCGAAGACTGACCGGTGAGTCGTGTCTCGGCCCTCTCACTCAGTAACCACTCATAACCCGTCAGTACCCTTTCTCACCCCGCTTCTCCACCCAAATCTACATCACCATCGTCACCATTGCCATTGCCAACTGTGCAACCGGGACCATCGCCCGTTAAATGTCGAACGCGTTCCGACTCGCAAATTGCAAAAATGTTGGATCCATTATCTTTCGTTCCCCCATCTATCTTCGCTACGGCATAATACAAATACCGATATCAACGCATCGTCAGTCGTGCCAAGGCGGAAAGAGAGAGCAGGAGGAAGGCCATGTTGGAACGAGCGAAGAAGGGAGTACGTTTAGAAATCGGGTAGTATCATTGCAAAGGTGCTAACGCAATCGTAGCTTTTGACAGAGCAGGAGAAACTTCTGCTTGCGGAGGAGGAGGCACAACGTGCAAAGGAGACGTCGTCAAAGACGGACAAAGATTGTGCTCTCATGTAGCTTACATGTTTATCTTACGGATATTGTGTACCACTCTAATAGCACTCCTACCTCACGTGATCACTTACCTTTGAGCTTGGCGTTGTACGTCGAGCAACTTTTTGCGGGATGTCGGATGGAGAAAACGATGCGACCGTGCTCGGAAAGCGAGAGCGGGACGAGCAGAATGCTGCACCTGCTGTAGGTGCATCCGCGGACGATGACCAAAGTGACGAGGACATCGGGCCAATGCCCATGCCGTCCGACACGAATGGAACTGTGAAGAAGAAACGAAAGGGTGAGCGTATTATGCTTTGTCCTACTCTGGATGTATTCTTGAGCCTGCATCAGTCCTTCCACACGAAAAGCTATACCTCGAGCATCTTCCGAATGCAGACCAATATTACCAGTCTTTCATGCACCGGGAGGCGCTCAATTTCTGCGTCATGACCAAGTGCGTCCCAGGAACACGCACCTCATTGAGCACGCTCAAGCTTGTCGTAGAACCGAATTTCTCATTACCACCTCCATCGACGGTCACTTGAAATTGTGGAAGAAGCAAGAAACAGGGATCGAGTTCGTAAAACACTTTCGAGCACACACGTCACCGATTGTAGGCGTCTCCGTGAGCGCGGACGGTCAGTTGTTCGCCAGCATCTCGGAGGATGGGTCGGCAAAGGTGTTCGACGTCGTGAACTTTGGTATGCGTGGGTCGCTTGGATCAACGCACTCGCGCTGACGCTCGCTGGAAAAGACATGATTAATATGCTCAAGCTTGGCTTCGTGCCGCACGCATGCTGCTGGGTGCACAGGCGTGGGCAAGCCCAGGGGCTGCTAGCAATGTGAGTCTTTGGTCGTTCTCTTTGGTCGTCCTGTCGCTTACTCCTAGGGTATAGCTCAGAACAAAACTCTGGTGTTATTAGGATATACGATGGTAGAGGTGAAGAGAAACCCATCGTCTCGATCGAAAAACTGCACCGTTCCCCTGTCCATCTCATGGCTGTACGTTCCGTCCCATCAAATTCTGCTCAAAATATTCAAAGCTCTTTAGTATAGCGACCGATATGACACAGTTATATCTGCAGATGAAAATGGATTCGTCGAGTTTTGGCAACCCATCGAACCTTTTGAGCTGCCAAAGAATGTCCCTGGTATGTGGTCATTCAAGAGTTCAACTGATTTGTACGAGTTCAAAAAGGTATGTCCTCGCTCAATGGGAAACAAAAGCTTGCTAATCCACGTTCCCTAGGCGAAATCGATACCTACGTGTATTACCCTCTCTCCCGATTCCAACTCACTCGTGACGTTCTCTCTTCCCGACCGGCAGGTCCGCATATTCTCGTTCCTATCCGGGAAGCTAACTCGGAAATACGACGAATCCCTCACTGCGATCCAAGAAATGCAACAAGCAGGGACGGCCGTATACAAGGTGGAGGACATGGAATTCGGTCGACGCCTTGCAGTGGAACGTGAACTCGAGATGCCTGGTCCGGACGGACGGATACCAGGGATGTGGACTAATGTTATATGGGATGAGAGCGGAGCCTTTGTGATCTACCCGACCTTGCTTGGAATCAAAGGTTTGTCTCAGAGAATAGTGTTCCGATCCGTAACGCCGACCTTTTCGTCTAGTCATAAACACGGTGACGAATCGTGTTGTCAGATTGTTGGGAAAAGACGAGGCAGTGCGGTGGATGAACCTCACTCTATATCAAGGAGCACCTGCTAAGAAAGGTCTTACGACGTTGGCTATGGCTGCATCTGCGAATCCCATCCTAGCCAATAAAGCGAGTCGTGATCCAACTCTCTGCTGTACGGGTTACAAACGCCAGAGGTTCTATCTCTTTACACGCTCAGAACCAGAGTACGTTGAAAGGATACCGTGCACTGATGACCGAAATTGACCTCTCCTCAGGGATAACAAACTCAACGATCGAGACGTCTTCAACGAGAAACCTACTCGCGAAGAACAATCCATCGCGACTGCCACCGTAGCTGGGAAAGGTGGTCCATCCCCGCTTGCCAACACTGCCGTCATCCATACGTCGATGGGAGATATCCACATACGGCTGTTCCCTAACCACGCACCAAAGACGGTCGAGAACTTTGTGGGTCACGCAAGAAGCGGGTACTTCGAGGGTATCATATTCCATCGTGTCATTGCAAAGTTTATGATCCAAACGGGAGACCCACTTGGGGATGGAACTGGAGGCATGTCCATCTGGGGGACGGAATTTGAGGATGAATTCTCGGACGAGCTCAAACACGATCGGTACGTTGGCAAGACGTACACGAAAGGATTCGTTTGCTGACATCACATCCAGCCCATATACCGTCAGTATGGCTAATGCAGGCCCGAACACCAACGGTTCGCAATTCTTCATTACAACGACGGCAACGCCTTGGCTGGATAAGAAACACACGATATTTGGGCGCGTCTTTTCTGGACTCGAGGTGATTCACGGGATCGAAAACGTCAAAGTAAACAAGGTAGACAAGCCGTTTGAAGATATTAAAATCATCAACGTAGATGTGGAGTAGCGGCTTATGCTCTGACTTGTATTCATAATGCGACTCTATCTAGGGTTTCCGTGTGATGGGTGACGAGAATGGACGCTTCTATGTGCTCGAGAACAGCGGCAAACTTGTCATGAAGTTTCTTGATTATGGTGCTCGACGACAGTTCTGCATGATCGCTAGCGAGAACCTGTGGGGACGAAAATTTCAACAATACATGTTCATCCAAAACAAGATTGGAGGTTTCGATTGTCCATTTGAGAGAGATGGCATAGACATCTAGGGGCTCTCCTTCTAGAAACGATGTCTGCGTCGAAGACGTAGGGTAATATGCGACAGGGTAGTCGACCACAATTGCTGCAAGTGGGATGAGAACATCTTCAGCCAATAGCTCGGATAGGGTGTGCACAAGCGCATCAGGGAACTCTGTCATCGCGGATTTCATGTCATGAAGAACCTCCCGCAGCGCATCAGGAAGGTCTCTTGACTGTGACACGATCAATCACACTATTATGCGAGGATGGCATCCCTGCTTACCACCAACGGGCACTTGTCCAGCTTAACCAAGACACACTCCATGGCAGCGGCTCCGCCGAGCAGGGTGGTAATCTTGTCTTGCAGGCGCGGGGCGTGGACCAAGAATGACTGTGCCGTAGGGGTGTGATGCCAAAACACGACTTCCCTGAATATCGCGCTCTACCGTCGCGCACGCTGATCATCATTTGGGAAAATACGAAACGCCGGCGGCGCACCTTTCTGCGGAGGGCCATCAGAAGGGCAGGAAAGGCTTCCGCTGGATCAGGTGGGCAGACCGCATCCACGAGATAACCTGTGCTGTCATCCCGATCAGCCCGATCACCGAGGATCGTGGCAGAGTTCTGGGAGAACGTCCAGGGGTGGAAGGTACTAACCGGACGCCATGAGCCACTAAGCAAACATCGAGGGCGAACGAAAGTCGCTTTGTGTGAGCTGATCGGTGCAGCTCTTTGACGTTTCTGATTTCCTGCAGCACGAGAGCGACGGAGGCTCTGAACGAAGCCATCGGGTTGGACTGCCAGCCTGAACTATTCATGCGTTCGACGTGCTACTGCTAAATCATGTAGGCCTACAATTCAGTCATGAGAAAATGAAGTCAGAACTTGAGTGTTACGCATGCTCTCTTACGGCTGGACCCGAAGTACAACCCTGCTCGTGGGTAATGTGGGTGTTCTCCGTCTGGGTCATCCCGTGGACGCGTCGACGTAAAGCCGACTCATTCCTCTGGGTTTCACCGCAGCAGCCAACTCCTTGATCATGACGCTTGTTCTACACAGATGTATTGTCACGAAAAAAGGTCGCTATCGTTACTCATGCACCAGGTGCTCTATACTTGAGTTTTTCCAGTTCCGACACGTCTTCGTCTGCCTTTCGTATCCACCCGTGAACCGCATAGACAACGTACGTCAAAAACCCAGGGATACACCACCACACGGTCGTCTGCCATGCCCGGCCTAGATACACAGAGAGCAGTGGACCAGCAGCCGACCACGCAAACGTTTCAAAGAACCCGATCGCCCGAATCACGCGGCCAGCGACGACGACGTTCCATGGATGCACGATCAGACTAAGGTTGACGTGAATGAGAATGGCGATGTAGGCAAGGATGCCACTCATGTCAAGTGGGGTAGCAGCCCGGCTGGTCTCGTCGGATGGCGGGAAGATCGCAAAGAGCGGGGTCCTTCGATCCGAGAGCATGTATATGACGTATCTGCGGTGACGGGACTCAGTAAGACGAGCGCTATGGCATGGACCGAAGCGACGTACAGTAGACACGATAGTCCGAGCATAGTCTGCAAAGCGATTCGATTCTGCTCGTTCGACGAGATGTTCTGTTCCTTGATCCGATCCACCACCTCTGTCTGCTCTATAAGCTGGTGAGCACAAGCACGTGGACCCCTGCACTGTGGAACTGCTACCTTGGTCGTCGAGCACTGCTACTCTGCCATTGTCATGGTCCTCTGCCTGGAAGGTGAAGGGGTTTCGCTTGCGGATTGCCTGCATGACTAGGGGCAGTGGTGGAGGGAGCCCCAGACTGTGGTTTCAGGTTCGACGGAATCCTTTTGTAGGCGGAACAAGCGTGTCCGCGGTGACTGTAGCGCTGATCCCGGTGCGAGGGTGTTACGCTTGTTTACGTCTGATGACCGGTGTCACTCGCACCCTCCACCCAGGGCGGTCCCTAGAAGGTCGTCTTCGATAGGGGCAAATTGTCTGAATACGGTCCAGTCAGATCAAATCTTTCAACGCAACGCCCACAATGGCATCCGACAATCCTCTACACATCGTCCCCGGCCAGTTCGACGATGCATTAGAGGACGCCGAACAACATGATTCACGACAAGGGGGCCACTACATCGACGATAACCAGTTGCTCGAGTGGTCAGAGCCCGGCGAAGACGAGGACGACGACATCGACCGACTCAGCGGAGACGACCTTGAGAACGACAGAGTAGAAGACGAAGACTGGGAGATCGCGGAACGAGGCGAGTTTGCTTTTGATCGTCCATCTCGTCCT
Source organism: Brasilioporus rufonigricans (assembly GCA_038089195.1). Taxonomy (NCBI): domain Eukaryota; kingdom Fungi; phylum Basidiomycota; class Agaricomycetes; order Boletales; family Boletaceae; genus Brasilioporus; species Brasilioporus rufonigricans. Next base: position 7,117 of record JBBPKJ010001012.1, on the reverse strand, counting down.
GAAGGCCCCTGATGGTCGAAATGGTGCATATATCAGATTTCACAAAGCAGTATAATCGTCTTCGTCAGCATGTCGCCGTCCGGAGCGGGAACGTCCAAGGCGTCACCTCCGCCACCAATCGGAACGCTACCGTGGTGCCGCTCCCCGCAGTTAACCATCCCCGCAGTGCGATCGCCCATGTGCATGCTAGAGACAAGACAGCTACCCAACTCGCGGCGCTGTCAAAATATTCGTCGAGGATTTCCAAGATAGATCAGCCATACACGATGGGCGTTGGCGTCAACAGAAAGGGCCCAAGCTCGTACGCAAATGCGAAAGACAAATCAGATCGAGCGACTTCCGAGCAGGTGCTTGACCCTCGGACTAGAGTCATATTATTTAAGATGATCGGTCGTGGACTGATCCAGGAAGTTAACGGATGCATCAGCACTGGAAAAGAGGTACGTGACTGAAATCCCTCCTCTTCAGTCGTCTTGGATCCAGTCAGGCGAATGTATATCATGCACTCACGCCGGACTCTGCCCACTTGGCCCTGAAAATCTACAAGACGTCCATCCTTGTCTTCAAAGATCGTGATCGCTATGTTACAGGTGAATATAGATTCAGGAGAGGATACAGCAGACACAACCCTCGCAAGATGGTACGGTTATGGGCAGAGAAGGAAATGCGTAATCTGAAGCGCCTCGTCACCGCTGGTATATATTGTCCAGAACCCATAGAAGTCCGAGAGAACGTCCTCGTGATGAAATTCTTGGGCGACCGAGAGGGGTGGTACGTGCTACTCGCAAATTGTGTGCTGCCGCCAAGCGTGACGCTATTTCAGGGCCTCACCGCTACTAAAAGACGCAAAGATACCAGCATTGGAGTATCCTTCGTTATACCAAGAATTAGTGCTCAACGTGCGACGCATGTATCATCGGTGCAAACTCGTGCACGCCGATCTGTCCGAATACAACATCCTCTACCACGATGCCCATCTGTACGTCATCGACGTCTCTCAAAGTGTCGAGCACGACCATCCGCATGCATTCGATTTCCTCCGAAGCGACATCAAGAACGTCGAGGAGTTCTTTGGTCGGTTTGGTGTCAAGTGTCTCGGACTCCGACGGTGTTTCGAGTTTGTTACCAAGGATCAATTAGAGGAGGGCGGGGAGCAGGATCATGACGGCGACGTTTTACAGCGGTGGATCACGGAGGCGGGTGAATCCGCCGAAGACTCCCCTCGAGACGTTGACGGGATGGGGAATGCCAAGAGTCACACTGCGCATGAAGATAGCGTGTTCTTGCGGTCTTACATCCCACGGACGCTAAACGAGGTCTTTGACCCGGAGCGCGACATCGATGTCCTTAAGGGAGGGGAGGGCAGGAAGCTGATCTATGCTGATACTATCGGCTTGGTTGACACGTCACCGACGAGTGGCAAAGAACACGAGATGCATCTGGATGACGGCGACTTGCCTGAGAGCGGTGTCTCTGAAAGCACGAGTGATGAGGCCGAAGAAGCGGAACAGGGGCCGGAGCGGAGAACACCACGGGGCCACCGGCACGAGGACCGGGAAGCCAAAAAGGTACGAGGTGCGTTACGCCAAGCTTGTCGCGGAGGTCTGAGTCTCGTGTACAGGAACGCAAGAAGGCGGTCAAGGCGGAAGCACGGGAAAAGCGGAGACACAAGATGCCCAAAGCGGAAAAAAAGCGCAGGATCAAAAGCTCTCGTCCTTGACATACGACGACAGCCGTGTGAAGTGGTCCACATGTATAGGCTAGGCAGTATATTTGAGCCAATTCATACACTACACTTTTCGAACGAGCCATGGTAACCAGTGCCTACGAATCCGTCACACAACCATGGCTGGCATCTGTCACCGTCTTGACATATTTATACAGCGTGCCCTGGGTCACTTTGAGGGGTGGGGCTTTCCATGCCCTTCGGCGCCGTTCCATCTCCGCCGGAGAGACGTGGAGTTCGATGGTATTCGCCACAGCGTCAACCGAAATGATGTCGCCGTCTTCCACGAGAGCAATTGGACCACCGTCCTGCGCCTCGGGTACGACATGACCGATGCAAAAACCGTGCGATCTGCATGGACACCCGGATCAGAGTCGTTGCATGTACATATATATAGCCTGAACTTTACCCTCCACTAAAGCGGCCATCAGTCAGGCACGCAACGTCGCGACCCAGTCCTGCACCCATGATCAAACTGGTGGGTTTGAGCATCTCGCGCATCCCTGGACCCCCCTTGGGACCGAGGTATCGGAGTACAACAACTGTCTTTTCACCCCGTTTGATGGAGCCAATTTCAACGGCGGTGACGAATGTCTCTTCGGTGTCAAAAGTCCGTGCCTTGCCGGTAAAGTTCAATCCCTCTTTTCCGGTAATTTTGGCGACAGCACCACCGGGAGCCAAGTTCCCCCGTAAGATCCTAGTGTTTTGGACATTTCATAATCGGATTTGACACACCAGTCAGTCATGGATGATCTCACCGAATGTGTCCGGTCGGTTTGAGCGGGTTCTCAAGTGAGCGAATAATGTTTTGGTCTGCAGAAAGTTCACCATACTTGTGAACCCAGCGTTCAAGGTTTTCCCCCAGTGTTTTCCCCGTGACGGTCAAGGTGTTTCCATCAATATATCTGTTCTTTAGCAGGTAATGAAGAACCTCTGAATAGAAATCATAGTATCTTTCTAGAAGGATGGGGGAACAAAACGTACTAGGCACACCACCAATCTTGCAAAGATCCTCCATCACATATTTACCGCTCGGTTTTAGATCAGCCAAGAACGGAGTGGCATCTGAAATCCGGGCAAAGTCATCAACAGTGAGCGTGATACCGACTGAGTGCGCTACGGCAATCAAGTGCAGTACCGCATTGGTAGAACCACCGAGAATCATAACCAGCGTCTACTTTCAACAAATTTCTTTCGAGGCTGCATCATAACAACGCGTCAGCGAAAAAGACGCACCATCGCATTTTCGAAAGCAGCCCTTGTCATGATGTCTCGTGGCAAAATATTTTTTTCGATCAGACTCCGCATAGCAACGCCAACCGATTTGCATTCTTCGATCTTTTCCGCGGATTCGGCGGGGAAGGATGACGACCCCGGTAATGTCATCCCGAGAGCTTCGGTAGCACTGGCCATAGTGTTTGCTGTATACATCTTCGGGGTACTTAGTATCGCAAGATAGGAAACTATGAGTCGCCACCCACACCACCACAAGCGCCGGGACCAGGACATGCATGCCGCACGGTATTATAACGGTAAGCCTCTGCCTCGGAAGTTTGTCCATCCTGCAAATATTTTCCGTACGACTGGAAGGCAGAGATAATATCAAGCTGGGGTTGCCCCTCGCACGAACCCGCGCGGATGGTACCTCCGTAGACCATCAGACCCGGCCGGTTGAGCCTCCCGACTATGTACGGTTAGATACGAACCGACCGTTTAAATAATCACCCACGAGCCATGAGCACACCGGGCATGTTCTTGTCGCATCCCGGGACGACGACCATACCATCAAGCCAATGGCCACCAGCGGCGGTTTCGACTTGATCTGCAATGAGATCCCTTGATTGTAGCGAATAGTTCATCGCAGCCGTCCCGTTGCTGATGCCATCACTGACCCCAACCGTGCCGAATTGGTATCCAATCATGTCAGATTCACATATGGACGTCTTGACGAGCTGACCAAGTCCTAGCAAGTGTTTGTTGCATCTGTTCCAAGCGCGAATGAGTTTCGTTGCATTTCGATCATGTCACGACGACGCTCACGGGTTGCCCTCATACCTACAACAGAGTTAGGGACGAGACGAAAACAGGGGGCAATACGGATGGGTTACCAGACGCTCCCGACACCAACCATGGCCCTTTGAAAGTCAGATTCGCTGTCGACGCCATCTGTCGCGTATAGCATTGCCTGTACATGGATCATGCGGGTGACCCCGGGAGAGGCTGAAAGAAACTCACTTGACTAGCACCTTGGTCCTTGGGCTGAGTGACGATCCTACTGTAACGGTTCATGATGACTGCATTCTCGTCACGTTTTGGACCCGTGGAAGAATATGATCTTGCGAGCCTCGAGACGGGTCTACGGACATTTCTTGACGCGACTGATGAGAGCATGATGCAAATACGCAATTAAACCAAGAGAAAACTTTACAGCTTCCGTTTGCTGAGTCAGCAAATCCCCTGTCTCGGATCTGCTATCATATCTGCGATTTCCATGTGACCACTCGCGCCATCACGCATGCATTCTACAGTCATATGTCCCTTGGAGTTTACTTTTCGAGACCGAAAGATGTCAGTCAAACCAAAATGTGGGGATCTTGTCAACGGAGCTGGGCAGTTGCTATTGCCATGGACTCTGGTCTGGGCGGGAACGCGGTTTGCATATCCATCCGAGCAAGTAAAACGCAAGGAGTCGTACAGAGTGTATGATGGCAACGGTCCTCGAAACAGAATCAAAGTAGGTAACACTCTCGATCGACACAGTTGGTCACGCTGTGGTCACACTCTGTTGCAGCTGAGTCATTGGACCGGCATCGGTGGACAATCTGGCCTGATAGACAGGTCCAAGCTATATTGTCCCACATGTGTATAGTGTGACAGTGTTGAATGACCGAGAAGCAATGCTCACGCACACGCATTCACATGTCCAGGGCCCGGTCATCTGAGTGTTCAGGAGACCACTCCGATTCGCTTGTGGTCGGCACCTAACTAGTGGGCGCCCCCAACCGGCCATGTCGCACATTGTACGTTTGGTCGATACTACAAGTGTGCTGTGGTGTCGTTCGACTTGGTTATAGCGTATTGCCACTTTCTCATTGTTGTCGATTGCGATTCCGGTGAGTGTCCGATCTGGTTACCGGTCTTGTCTGGATGGACCGGCTGTCTCGCCAAGTCTGCAGAAAAATAGACTACAGCGATGTTACCGGAATGCAGGATCCACCTAGACATATGCGGAAGGAGATTGACGGCGGCAAAGACGCCGAGTCACCTCCCCCTCGATCAATCCTGACAGGTCAATGTTTCATGTTTGTCATACCACGGGCCAACCTCATCAAATTTCAAAATATTGAATGCGAGGCCAGTCGCTCAACGAACCAGTCTGGTAGCAATCTCACCGGAGATCCGCAGGTTCGATCACGACACGCAGGCTGCTGAACATGCACGCGTCCCGCTCGAGTCAGCAAGGATATATAGCGTTGAATCAGGGGAAGACGAGCGACAAGAACGATCGCTCAGAGTCTCATCCGATCGAATCGAATTTCAAAAGGCTGCCCTAAATTTTCTGAACGACGACGAGAGCAGCCGCGGCTGTCGACAGGCTCCCGGCTCCCGACGACAACACGGAAAATCACTTGTTTTGTTTTTGCTCGTCCCAGAAAATCCTTCTTTTGGGATCCCATGCCAATGTGCGGATGTAAACGATCCATCTGTCCTTTTTCTTTTCGTTTCCGTGCTTATCCGCTCCTCCTCTGACGGCCTTTGCAAGACAGCTCCTCCTCCCCTCCACGCGCTTCTCCTCGACAGCGTGTCCTTCCTGTTGAGATAACATCGAAGCGGATGTCCTGCGGACCTCTAGAGATCCTCCACTCCGTTGTATGTCTCGACGAAAAATTGACTCACGCACCCGATCCTTGCTTAGATACACGATATACGACTCTCATACGGCATTCCTATGTGCGGGCCACCACCGACCCATCACGCAACATCCAGTATGCGTGATCGGGCGGACAGCGACGCTGAACAAGACCGGGGCGGGGCCTCGTGGCAAGCACATGGGTCAGGGGAGCCACCACGTTCGCTGGAGAGAAGGCGGAGTACCGACGAAGGGAGCTATAGGCCTTACGGCATCCCCCTCCTCAGTCGTGCGTTCGAATGGCAGACACCTGAACGGGATGAACCCCACGCAAGATATCAACCACGATCCAGCCCCGCTGTCGAGCCACCACCTACGCCGACTGTTGATCCACCGGGGGGAACAGTTTCGGCGCTATCTCACCATGGTAAGCGGACTGAGAGATTAACAGGGGACGGACCAACTTGACACTGAGACAGAGCACGCTGATTCCCGACTTCTCCGGCCATTACACTACCTAGATATGCAGTACGGGCGACACCGTTCTGCGCCGTTGTATGGCTCGGAGGATTGGAATAGGAGAATGTCCTTCGGGCAGTTGCCATTACCCGGGACGCAACCCGAAGCTAGTTCGTCGAGGGTTGTGCTGCCGCCGGTGAGCCATCTGCTCGGAGAGCTGGGAATGTTATCTTCGGACGATTACGAGCGGAGGCCGGTGCTGCCTCAACTGCGTCTGCCGGAGGAGCCGGTTGCGGTAGGGGTGGTGCCGAGAATGGATGAAGAGGAGAGTGAGCGGACGACGGATACGACGAGCACGCAACCGCGGGGGAAGAGGGGGCGGATGGAGATGGGAGGGGAAGGGGAGGAAAGGAGGGTCGCTCGGAAGATTTACGTTGCGTGTGATTTCTGCAGAGGTGAGCGGTGGCGTTGCGCGTGGGACTGAAGATGACGAGTGTCGGCAGGACGGAAGCTGCGCTGCGACGGGGGACGGCCGCGCTGCTCGAACTGCGAGACGCGGTCGCTGGTGTGCAAGTACCAGGAGCATCCGCGACGGCGAGGTCCGGGGAAGGCGCCCAAGGGGTCACGGGGGAAGAAGGCGGGGAGGAAGAGCGCGGGGGATCCGGATGTGGCCGGGCCCTCGGGGGCGCCATAAAAGGGAATTTGAGCGGAGGTGGTTGCTATGAGTATAATTATATAATAATGTATTATATACTTCCGCGGTAGAGATAATAATTAGGACGGAGTGATCCGATTGGCTCGGTATCTGACGCTCGGCTCCGTTGAGGTCCCTCTTTTATCATCCCCGCGCCAGCCTCGCCTCGCGGGCAACCCTCGCTCTGCCCCCCTCCGAACGGACTGGCACGGCCGTCGTCTCCCCCATGTCGCTCGCCGTCGACTGCACCGACCACCGCTTCCCCGCCGACGTCCCCGACCCCTTCCCCGCCCGCCCCTCCGCCCGCCCCTCTACCCCCATCATTCACACCAACCACTACTCCCCAAACGGCATGCACCCCGGAACTGCTCCCAGCGCCCTCGATCCC
>JBBPKJ010001010.1:0-13942 GCA_038089195.1 Brasilioporus rufonigricans | reverse complement strand
TTCGGATTCTATGTCCTGCTGTGTTGGTGCCTTATAAAAGTGGCCGGGGCTGTTCACTGTAACATGTCCGCCACTGCCAAGTCCGTATTCATCTCATCTGGCAATGGAGAGACCTTGTTACAGGATAGCTTCAGCACTTTGATCAACCCTGCAATTTATCACTTCTTCCTGTATGCTACTCAAGCAATGTAGCAATCATATCTGCTTTCACGCTGCCGTTACATTGACTTCGAAACACCGCCTCCTAATACCGCTCTCAACCTTATCCTTATCCCCGCAAAGTCTCCACCCATCAGCGAAACGGTTGGCGGTAGCTCATGGCTACGACTGATCAGGACCGCAGCCGTTAACCCAATCCACTCGCCGGTGGAGTGGAGAACACCCAGGCAGGTTTTCGAGAGTATATTTGACTAGCTTGCTGAACTAACTTCCCGGATCGAAGGTTGCCGGTGCTAGCCAGCCTAAACCAGACATCGAGTATCGAAAGGCAAACTTGACACGTACTTATGGCAATAAACAAGGTTTTCAGCACTGCGTACATCATGATCGTGGTGGGGTTTGATATTTGATAACACGGGTGTTGAGTCCTGAAAACGCTACTCACTCCCTCGAAGGGAGCAAAAATTACTCTTGTTGTTTGTCGTACTTGTGGTTTTCTCCTACCACACGTCCATCAAGACCACGTCCTCTGTGCTTCAATCTGCACTAATAGGTCTTCGGGAGTATAACTACAGGTGTCATATGCGCATTCTCTCTGATGGAGATTAACATCACAACCTTATCACAAGCTATGGGTTCTGTTCCAATATGGCGTACCAACTCCCTCGTTGTCAGTCCTTACACTTGAAAAGGAAGTAAAAACTATATACCCTCATCACTATGCACGAGGTTTTCCTGACTGAATATCTGTGTAGGTAGAATATATCCGGGTCAGTATCAATCATTCATCAAGTAACTTGCTCTTAATAGGACCGTAGAGCAAACCTTGGACTTCAATGACATTGCTATTTGTTCTCGTCTGTGCTGAGCTTTTCAGTCCAGCTGTCCACCATGTAGCAAGCTGAGCACTGTTGTAGGTCTGCTATGTTGGGCTTTATGGTTTGGTATGAGTCTGTCACTACACGACATATACTACTGGATACTGATACTAACTCTAAACAGTCGATCAGACTCGGAATTCCAAATATCAGTATGTCTGCCATTCAGGTGTGACATTGATTGAACTGTAACCCTGTCCGAAGTGGTGGGTAGTTCCCTACCTGGCCTTCTAAGTGCAAAGGTATTTTTCTTCTGAAATAGAGGATCAGCAAGTGTACTGATTTCTTTTCACGTGTAGATGTACGTACCCAACTCTTATTGTCGGCAGGCTGTGGCACTATAGGTGATGTCAATGAAACAGTTGTAAGTACCACACACGAAGCTTTCTCTGCATATTCTTTTCACGGTTCTAAGGTGGAATAATGTATATCATTGAAACATGGTCAATTATCCTCTTTCTTGGTCCAGCCGATTGTGAGTTGTGTGGCTCACCTCCAGATAATCAATGTATAATCGATGAAGGCCAATCCTAGGTGCTCTCCTTACGTTTTTTTTGCAGTGGAAATGGTTCTCGCCATTCTCGTTGCTGTCTTCTACAGCATTCCGGGCCATCTGTCAGGTACACAGACGTGAACTAAATAAGTGGTACACTACATGACTAACAGCCGTCCACCACCACTTCATTTGTCGGTGTCACACAGTAATCACTACGCAGATACCCAACTCTTCGTTTTGCTTGGGAACTTGAATTTTTCACCGCAAATGACAAATCATACTACAAATGATACATGGTGCACTGACGTGCATCCCCGTGATTGTTCAATTCACGTGGCAGTCGCTTGATATGTACCATGCAACCAAACAGTGGAAACCGGGATGGTACATGAGCTTGCTTGTAAAGCAGGACATTCTCTATTTCTTCGCATACGTCTGTGTCTGGCTGTCTACCCCTATGTTCTTGGGCTCTGCTACCATCTAAGCGCGCAATTAAATTTATTATGAACCGAGCTAACGGTAACCTTCTACAGGTTCTTTCTTTCCGACCTAATGACTGCATTGGGTTATCCCAACGAAGGGATGGCAAGCGATACTATGGTTCATGCTGGGATATGTGCCTACGTTGACCGTAACACCTCGATTCATCCTGAGCATTCGGGAGTGGTGCTTAGGGGACCTTCTGGGTAGACCTGGAAGCGGGATCGACACTGGGTTCGGCTTGTCAATCGGCCGTAGCATTGACGAGACGGTGATTGTGTTCGGGAGTGTTGAGCAAGGCGAGGGCGACTCAACCAGAGTAGGTGGACATGAGCCAGTGTCCGGTACTTCGTATGAGGGCGGGCTCATCTGCGATCCTAAGTGCTAGGCCAGCAGATATGAAGGGGAACATGCCGTACCGCGGTGCTCCCGTTCAATCAGCGCCTCAGCTAACCCTCGCGTAGGCTTGCAAAACTCTTCAATAAAACTTGTAACGTAGTAGCAGGTGCACTTTCTCGGAGATGAGGCCCGTGCTTCTTACATCCGGGCCCCGCAACCCAGCCGAGCCGAGGGCCCCTACGGTTTCATTCATGGACGCGACCTGCTCCGAGTCGTATCGACTCAGTGATCGGTGGCCGCACTTGATGGCAACAGCAACAACAACTCGGACGTGGTACCTTTTGCCGGGATCACGCGCCGCCTCGCGTACGACGGTTGTTCATTGCAATATGGCCGCCAAGCCCGCTCGTTTTTATATCACGCGAAGAAGGGACATTCATACTCGTTCAACAAAACCGTTTCAGTACTCGGAAATCCCAATTGCGTTGGCGGAAACCTTGCTTGACGCTCTGAATTCCGGCAAAATCCGGTGAGTTGGTTCTCACGGAATAATGGGTGGAAGAAATCTTGTCAATAACTCTGATCAACCACGACCACAACTCAATCCATCCATCAAACCCGTTTGCAACAATCGTCTTTGACTAGCTTGCTGATCTAGTTTTCCAGATCGTAGGTTCCAGGTACCAGCGAGCGTTGCATCCACCAGCCACTGGGGCGTTGAATATCGGATGGCCAACCTGGTACTATACATACATGTGGCAATGGTGTGGGAGTGTTCTAATCATATCTCGATGCTGTGCTTATCGCAATTATTGTTACAAGACTCTGAGGGTCACTCAACTTGTGTGATCAAAGATCGCTAGTCGCCCTTTCGGAAGGCAGAACAGGAATTTCTTCTTGCCGTTTATCGCGCTTCCGATTTTCCCTTATAACATGTCTTCTACACTTCAATCTGCGATGACAAACGCTCAGCAGAATAGCTATGCGAGTCGTATGTGTATTCTCGTTGGTGGGAAATCACCGTATCATAACCTTGTTACAGTTGCAATCATTGCCGCGCTCGCATACGATCATGGTGAGCAACAGGCTCTGTTCCAATACGAAGTACCAACTTTTTCGTCACCAGTCCTTACGTTTTCAAGAGAGGTATAATGTCACATGCTCCTCACCTTTACGCACGAGGTTTTTCCTGACTGATAACCCATGTAGATAGAATACATCTGGGTCAGCGGTCAACCGTTCGTTGAGGCAACTCGTTCCTGATAGACCAAAGGGCAAACCCTGGAACTGGGTGTCATTTCTGTTCATTCTCGTATGTATCGAGCTTCTCGCTGATACAGTTGTTGTGATCTGCAGCAAACTAAGCACTATCTTAGGTTCGCTATTTTGGCCTTTACGGTTGGTTGTAGGTCTACTGTCATTGCATGACATGTACTGGATACTGACTTCCGATGGATAATTAGAATTCCGAATACACGTACGTCTGGTCCTCATTGTAAGTGCAATACGAATTGAAACACGACCCCACCCAAAGTGGTAGGTACTTCCCTACTTGGCGTTACTAGTGCAAAGGTATTTTTCCTCTAACACAGAAAACCAGCAAGTATACTGATTTCTTTTACTTGTAGCCGTACGTGTTTACCCAACTGTCGTTGTCACGCCCGGACACCATAAGTGACATCTACTATTTAAACAGCTGTAAGCACCCAAACACAAAACTTTGCCTGTCGGTTCTATTCACGATTCCGAGGTGTGATACTGTATTGCATCAGTGGATGGGCATATGTTCTCTTTCTTGGTGCAGCTGATCGTAAGTTGTTGTGTAGCTCACTTTCAAAAGTAAACTCTGATGGGATTGCAGTCGTGATGATCCTCCGTGTCTGGGTAATGTATAATCGGTCGGGAGGCATTCTAGGTGTTCTCCTCGCACTGTTTTCATTGGAAATTATTTCCACTGTCCTCGTTATTTCCCTCGACTGCATTCTGAGAAATCAGTCGGGTACGTAGACCTAGCAAAATAAATAGTACACTGCACTAACCAACCGTCCATCGACATTGCACTTGTTGGCCGTCGCGCAGTGACCACCAGGCAGATGCTCGACTCTTCAATTTGCACAGTGTCCCTTAATTTTTCACCCATTTGGTCGCAGGTGTCCATCGTTTTAGAAATGACACATGGTACAGCGATGTGCATCCTCGTGATGGTCCAATTCATTCGGCAGTCGCTTCAGATGTACCATGCAACAAAGCAATGGGAACTGAATCAGTATATAAACTTGCTCGTGAAGCAGGGCATTCTCTGCTTTTTCGCGTACGTCTATGTCTTACTCGTCTCCTCCGTATCCTCGAGCTTAGCTGTCATTCAAACTTGCAATTAAACCAACTACGAACCGAACTGACGATGACTTTCTATCTCAGCTTCTTTCTTGGGCAGCTTTTCAATGCGTTTGCTTACTTTGGAATACTTCCAACGGGAGGATGGCAAATGATATTGTCGCTCATCCTGGAGTATGTGCCTATGACGGCTGTAGCACCTCGACTCATCCTGAGCATTCGGGGGTTGTACGCACGGGACGTTCAAGGTAGACGTGGAAGCGGGATTGACACTGGGTTCGGCTTGTCAGTCGGCCGCGGCGCTGAAGAGACGGTGATCATGTTTGCGGATGTCGGGCAAAACGAGGGCGTGGAGGAGATGCCGGTAGAGGGTGGGACAGTGCAGCATGAGCAGAGTCAGTGGCCACATTGAGAAACCATATTTTCGCTCGTCGCTGTAAATACTAGGTACCCAGAAACCGATATTAACACCCACAAAGGGTTACAATAGTGAATAGCGTGAATGGTTAAGTTAAGTAAATAACGAAGCCTCAAAAGCGAGTAAGAGGACCTCGCCAGTTCTACATTCTGACACATCCGCATGATCCACGACTCACGTCATCTAGAGCTAAAACCACAGGGTTGGCCAAGACATGGGAAAAGCGTAAAAGAAGCATACCCTGAACAAAAATCCGAGCTAGGCGTGACACGACAGGTAAGCCAACGCAAGACACAAGAGGGGAACCTATACGCACATCCTCGGGGGTCAAGCGGCCCATTGCCTGTCAACAAACACCTCCGCATGAGCAACGAGACAACAGCACAAAAGAGAATACACACCGATTCGTCTGTGGACAACGTGGCGTTGACCATGGCAGATTTCTTTTCTTGCAGCTAGGTAGGTGATTTCCTTATTATGTCCCACGAACTCAGATGAGGGCCCACGCACTTGAATGATACGACTCTCTATGCTATCTTCTATGACGAGCTTAATGGCTTGGACGGGTCGGTGCTGGCCAAGCCGGTGAATGCGGTCCATGGCTTCTGTAGGTCGATGAGCAAACCGGGTGATCGGTTGATGGGATCTATCCTTACGGTATTCGACAGCGGGATTCCACCAACTGTCCATAAGATAGACACGCGAGGCTTCCGTCAAGTTGAGCGCGACGCCGCCGGCTTTCAGGGACACCAGGAAAACGGTCACATGGATATTGGTCACTGGGTAGATCGTCAGAGGTGTGAACAGGCCCACAGAAACTTGCTGGCATACTGAAATGCTGGATGGTCGCGTCGCGAGCCTGAGGCGTCATCGTCCCCTCGAGTCGACAAATCTTGAAAAAGATGAATAGCGGATAACATGGGTAACGACGATACCGACCTGGAATCCGGCTTTCTGTAACCTGAATGCGATCAAATCCAAAAAGTTGACAAATTGACTGAAGACAATGCTCTTCGTGGTTGCATCTTGTGCGCGAAGATTAGACAACTCTTCCACTAAGGCTTCAATCTTTGAAGACGAGCGCCAGGTATCTAGGTCAAGCCGTCCGATAATGCCCTGCCTTGCTACTGGCAGGGTTGATTCTAATTCAAGTGCAGGTCCTTCCAGGTCAATGGTCAAGGGGAGATGACAAACTGGGCATTCGGGCTGAAGGCAAGTACTATTAAGAGAGGTAGTAGGGAATTCAATAAGAGACGTACGTTGACGCCCCCAGCGGTACTCAGGTATTGCTTCATACACTCGCGGTCAAAGATATGATGACACTTGGCTTGAATAGCATCTTCGACGATGTCGTTACAGAGCCTACAGACGGTGGTTTCGCTGAGCTCCCCATTACTGAAGAACGTGTTACCGTTGCTCTTGCTGCGGAGGACCAGGTCGGGGTGACAAGCCATTTGACGCATACGGGTGATTCTGGTAAGAGCATGTAAGTCTCACTAAAATAAAATTACAGGGCATATACGCACAAACTAAAGATATTAGAATAGTCTGGTTGGAGATGTGAGATAGGGAGGCCTCAGAAAAGGAAGTTAACTTACTATTCAGGATGGTTCCCGAACCAACATAAGTATTGAATTGACGCTTGGCGTCAGAAAAGAGAGAGAGATACAACTCTTTCTCTTCTGGACTGAAGTAATCCCTTCGAACAACGACTACTCGCGGAGGAAGTCCAAGGTCGTCTGCGCGTTGAATCTGGATGATAACGCATAAGGATTCATAAGTAGAAAGCGTGGTAAGAATGAACCTTTGTTCGTCTGAGCATCATACAATCCAACAGAACTTTCAACTTCTTGAAAGCCGTCTTGCCAGGTCCTTGCATGCCACTTTTTTGAATAGGCGTCAAGATTTCGTTGTTCCAAAAACACGTCTGACAAATAAGGAATGAGTTGGTACGTATTGTCGTGCAGAAGAGCACTATCTTACATGTTGCATGGGACTGTGACCACATTCTACGAAGTGATGATTTAGCTATGATATGATTCGACGGTGGATCTAGAACACATACCATCGCAATTCCTTTTATCCGAAAACTTCCAATGGAGGGATTTACATTCACATTTCTTGCCTGAAAGAAAACGCGTGAGGTAGCGTAGGATCGCATGGAGATGGCTCACAGAAGTAATACGCGAAGGGGTCTCCTCCTAAGAAACGAATCATGCTGTAAAGTTCTCCGACGCGATTCTGTAGCGGAGTGCCCGACAAACACCATTTATAGTCACTATCCAGTTCAAAGCAAGCCTTAGCAGTATTGGTGGAGCGTTCCTTGATGTTATGGGCTTCGTCGAGCTGGGTCCGTGGCATATACGAATGAAATTATGAGGGCCATCGGATACGAAACTTACGACGATCCGGTTCCACTTAATTTGATGAAGGGGGGAAGCTTCTTTAACAATATGCCCCCTACGCTTGAAGCCGCTCTGTTGTTTTCTGAAGCAGCTTTCTACTACAGCGTAACTAGTGAGGACCTGGCCGGAGTCAGTACTGACTGATCCACGGCACAGGCTAAACTTAACATACGACATCGAATTTTTTGAGTTCCTGCGGATTGACAATGCGAGAAGCACCATGCCAGACGAGAACATTTATACCCTCTGTGTGCGCCTTGATCTCGTTCTGCCATTGCATTATTGCGACGGTTGGTCTAGGCGGTGGCTACCATCAATAGACACAAGCCATGGTACAAGGACACGCACGCAATGACGAGGTTAGGCCTCTTCAAGTCGGACACGAAGAGGGAGATCATTTGAATGGTCTTCCCCATACTACATGAAATAAAGGTCTGAGATACTCTTGATGAAAAGACTTATTGCCTTACCCCATTTCATCCTTGAACGCCAAAAGCTTCAGTACCTTGGGGTTGATGAGGTGATGACACTTACAGCCAGCATGCCACCGTGCCAGATACTTTTTTCTTGCTTTCGCATCCACCAAAGGGACTCCTGCTGGAACGGTAGGAGTGTGACTTTTAACCCAGCAGGCTGTTCAGCTTTCTCGGGGGTAATCACGGGGACTTGTTCTTCAAGATCCCCCCACACATACACAAGTTCTGGGTGATGTTTGTGCAATGCCAACGTATTCTTCTCTGCCTGTGATATTGGTTGAATAAACCCCCATATAATAAGCCAATTTTGGGCGTACCCAAGTTAATCGACGGCCAAGCCTTTGAACTAACAAACGCTGTTCCCTATTGGCTGCATTTCGCTCCCGACGCGCGAGATGGCGTCGTACTACTATTTCAACCCGAGACAAAGGTTCTGTAGAAGATTTGGCCTTCTTCTTGGTTTTTGCCTTCGCTTTTCCTTTTCCTTTCAACACGGGCTCATCACCAGAATCGTCCAGAATAGATAAATCTGACTCGTCATCAGCCCCGATAAATTCTTCACGAGTTTCGTCGTCGTCGTCCAGAGCACTCGTTGCAGCCTCAGCCATTGTAACACGACCCCTGGAAGTCGATGAACCGGCACCGGACCTTTGTTGAGCTTCCTTTAGGGCAGTCTCGCGGGATGCCCTAATGGCTGTATCCATCATAAGGCATTCTTCTTCCGAGTCTGGCACCACTTCATACTCGGAACCACTCTCATCGGATTCCATATGTACATCACTGCATTGCAGCTCATCTTCGGATATGAGTTCATCGTCACTAGGCTCAGGCGTATCAACGATCCTTGCCTTTCCCTTGCCCTTATTCTTTGGCGGGGGAATGGGTTCGGTCTACGATAGTGGGTTGACTCAGCCACGATATTGCAGATGAAGGCGAGCTATTCTCGCCTTTGTCTTCAAAACTCGCACAGTTGACACCTTGACGACCACAGCATCTACAACAAGCCTTCGTTTAGGCGCGCGCTCGTCTGCTTCATCATCTGCAGCGCGTTTTCGAGCCCTTCTTGTGACGACGGCGGCAGGGGCAACTAATTTATTTTCTGAGTCCGGTTCTGGCTCGGACGTATCAGGGGTTTCGGGTTCCAGAGAGTTCGAGATGCTAAGAGGGGACAGCGAGGTGGTCGCGGTGGTCGTTGTCGCAGGTGTTGTCGAACCTCGACCACAACTTCTTGTTTGGACCATGACCAGGCAGTGGGAGTGTACAGAGGGGGATTCGAAAACAAGAGCGTCGCGAGAAGAAAAACTTCTTTAATAAGACGCGTCCTGTGGTTGGCTTCAATTAGTGGCGCAGGAACTGTCGTACAAATATGGTATCATCACGTGATTCACGCCTTTGTGCCACAAGCGCGACTCCTAATTGGATCGGTATTCCTGAGCCACAAGGGTCCAGTCTCTGAGGACGCTCGGGGGTTGCCAGAAATGGTTTTTCACTTGACAGCGAACAGTCTCCTGATCAGTTGTTGTATCCAGTGTAATAGATGTTGATCATGTCAATGAGTCACGTCGACCCTGGACTGTCTCGGGTATGCATGACCATGACGAGCCCCCTTCCAAGTTAGCATACAAGGGTCTTCAAAAGAACAACGCCGAAACATGCATCCATGTATCCACACACCATAATCGAAAACCACAGGGTACAACCGTATCATGCTTACATTTCTGGTCTCGGATAGTCATGGCTAGAAAGATTGTGCACGGTGATCTGGCTCGTCGCTGGCTTTCAGAACGTGCCTGGCTTGTCTTGTGGTTGCTGCGCAAATAACGGACCGCGATCATCGTTGGAGCGGACAACATGATACAGATTCCAGACAAGAAAGGTTTTCGCTGACCCACTCCAATTTGCCCAATCCCATGCGCTAAATCTCTGCCTGAAGTCTATTGGTCTGAGGCTAGGATCATCCCAGGGAGCGGAGAAGAGCGGCGGTGGTAACCGCACCAATTGCCATGCCTCCGAGGACTTGATCAAGTATCGTGATTTGAGGGCTATCGATGTATAGTCTTATGTACATACATACCTCGGCAACCCGTCGATTTTGGGAATACGGGGTACTATCATCGGCCAAACAGCCCGAAAGCAAAACCTTGGAACGGACCAATGAGATATTCGTGCGCACGAATAATCGAGCGTGGGGAAATATTTCTGGGGAGTCCTCTACGCCAATCCAATGGAAATGTCACACGAATTCCACGCGCGATTTAGCTGGCAGTTTGCCCTCGCACGAAACAATAGGTAGTTGCCGAGATCTGGGCTTGCGGACCTCGGTAGCCAGATCTCTTCATCAGTCATGTCTCAATCACATATAAACACTTTTCTTGCACATGGGTCCGCCGCGTGGTCGTAACTAAGCTACGAGTTACTTCCGTGCAAAACGCGGCGATAATCTCGGTGTGAAGATGCTAATCGATGCTAAGGCTGCCCCGCGTAGGCAAGTCCTTAGTCTCGACTCCAGATCGATGCGATTTATGGAAGGGGCAAGTTTGAAACCGATGCTCGAGCTGTTGTAGGGCACCAACGCATGACTGATCCTTCCCAGCTTTTGGATGCGACTTCAAAGCAGTGGACAGTGGACGGAGCGCTCCGTTCCGACCAGCGGACAATGTCGGGAGTGAGACCAACAAGTCGTTGATTAGGGATTGAGAACCCGTCAAGGTTCGTCTCCGGGAAAATGATTCGCCTGTGCTCGGAAAGCACTCGGCTTTGCTGCTCATACAATGCTATGACCCTTGGGTATGGGTGGGCGTGATGATAATTATTGTGAGACTTTGTCATACAATCATGGAATAACTCTGGGAAGTGTGGGTAGGTGAAAACTCTTTGGCCATGTGTTTGCCAACCTTTAATAAGAGAAACTGAGTGATCGACGGGACGGAATTCCGCACATACTGGGGAGTTTCCATGGAAGAAGCAAGCAGTTTTGAGTTGTAGTCAACAAGTATTTACAGAGAACCCTTATTCAGGTCCCGCGGGTGCGTCCAGTAATGTATATAGAATCCATTTCGCATCGAGAAGCTTCCATGGAACAAAGTCAGATACTATGAAACCCCGTTAATCCATCCCACAGAATGCATAAGCAGGAGCAGCAAACGGAGCGGAATGTGCAAATCTCTTGGTTAGATCGTTGAGTTCAAGTTTGGTGCCTTGATACCGGGAGGAAGTTGATCCTTTGCACCCCCTGGGAGTACGAGGAAGTTCAAGGCGTTTGCAACGCGATTGGTGGAGGATAGGGAGGAAAAACGTGACCACTGTGCTTCATGGGATTAAAATTTTCAAGCAAGGAGTTTTTTTTGCTGTTGAGGATACGGACTGTGAAGGTCCAACGGCTCCGTGAATTTCTCGATCGACGGACTGGTGGGAGGGTTGATGTGGCTCTGAATGGGATGATCTACTAGAGGGAAGCGCTACCGTCCCGCCGTAGTGGCTAAAAATTAATCCGTCTTCGGCAGTGCTAACAGTCTCTACGTGTGAATATGCCGGAGGGAGTGGTCCAAGAGACGAAACTATAGGTGGCGAATGTTGTGAAGATGAGATGTTGACGACTGCAGGGGTCACTGTAAGGATCACAATGCGGGTCAATCCCGTGTAACCTTGGCAAGGATCATGCAACGAACCTGGGCCTAATCCTTGGGTTTTGTATCCCACCCTTCCGTCGGTTTCTCCGTGGATAGGTTGTCGATGTGCTCCTTGAATCCAGCGCTCAGTTTCGTGTTTAGATGTGTCATGGTTCAGAGTGTCAATTATCCTACGTGTCCCAGGACGGTGAGAACTAGTAATGACAAGATTGTTCTGCTGGTTCTCTTGTCTTCCAGATGGCAGGGCATCAAACGCAAGTGTTCGTGTGTCAAGTGCCCATCCCGACATATTAGACATTGAATCCGTGAGAGAATCGATGGCATAATTGTCTAAGTCCCGCCTTCCATGCCTGATCGTGTTTGGACTTTCTGGGGTTCTGCAGCCACTACGAGTATGAATCATTAGACTGATGCTGAATTTGGTAGAGTCGAGACGCGCGTACCTTTGTAATTCGGGAGATGGAAGGACTGGTTGCCCACTTGGCTGAATGGTAGGTTTAGTGTGATAATTGACCGGAGGGGGAGAAGTAGTCTTCCTTCTGCAAATTGAAAGAGGATCACACGAAGTCCTTATGGACTGGCGATCCGGAGAATGAGACGCCAAGGACAAAGATGCCATGGGTATTGATACAGAGGGTATCTGATTCGACGATTGGAGATCAGTCGAGACCATCCTGGGTAAGTCAGACGATGATGCACCGGATGGCCGTCCTATGATGATAGATGGCGGCGGTATTCTGGCATATTGCAGGGCATCTCCACTCGCACATACGGGATGCAAGGTTTGATAAGCTTGTGCTTCCCCAGCGCCGTGGGCAGTAGGACCATGCGAGAACTCTGTCGGAGAGGACGCCACGAAATTTTCTTCTCGAGATAAAGTTTTTGGGAGCGCTAGTGACGACTTTGCTGTGGACAGTTTAATGGTATTGGTCGCCTGAAGATCGTCAAACGCTGGTGGAGGAAGTTGCTCGTCGACGAGTGAGTACGAGGGGGCTTCTTCGTGATTAACCTCGGGTGATGGTCTGAACAAACTATCCGGCAGGTGAGGTACCGCTGCAAGTGATTGGTTGACCACTGGGACTACATCAGCCACGACCTCTCGAGATGGATTGATTTGACATTCACGATCTTCAAAGGCGGACGGTGAAGGTGCAGGGGCGATTACGTATTCTTGCTTCTCCAATGGCAGAAGCGGTGGCATCGCCTTACCTATAGCAGGCGGATGGGTCTGAATGGATGTTCCCTGTAGGCCCGAAGCTTTGTGAATGCCAACTGCTGGAGGGCTGTACGACCGAGCCTCCGACGATACAGTTTGGAATTGATGATAAACCGCACGGGGGTCTCGAAATTCAAGTTGAACGGGGGATCTTTGTGATGAAGAATAATACGTCTGTGGGGCAGCCGGGTGTGACCGAGTTACAGACAAGGTATTTGGGCTCTGCAGAACCGGTAATAGTGGTCGAGGACGTGTTGCACCCACCCCAGGACTAGAACCTCGGGACGGGAACCCACGCGTAGTGACACCACTGTAGTATGAATCAATGGGGTCACAAGATTGAGAGGCTGCCAAGTTGGTGTCAAACGACGAAGCCGAGAACGGCGTTTTGCAGTGTGGTACATCAGAAGTTTGGCTATCACCACCAACCAATAGAGCTGAGGAGGTTGTGTATGTGAGTGGTGGTAGAAGGGAGATATTGCTCGAAGGCACAGTCGGAGACTTGTGGCTCAGTGCACTCGCATAGAGGCGCTGGGCAAACGATGGTCCACGTACAGGAGATCCTGAATCACCATGGTACGAGGGCATCAAATGCATATTTGTAATTTCCTTCCTCTCTGGCCGCTTCCTTTCGATAGTATAATGCAAGGCGTGATCATGGATGGTTTCCCTAGTCTCGACGGCTCTCATATACGCTTGAGCGGGAGTCGTCGCGCTGACCTCGACGACGTTGAGCGGGCTTCTGGAATTCCGACTATCCATAGAGTAGATTGACATGTGGTCATCAACAATGTCACTGATCGAAGGTGATGAGCTGAAGTCTGACGATTGGTCGGAAATAACTCACCATGCACTGCCATATCCTAGTCCCAACTGGCTTTGCCAAAGGCGCCGGCCCGAGCGGGAGCTTGCGCAATCACGGTAATCCATTCGTGCTGTTTGGTCGCCTAGTGGAAAGGCTGCGGGGAGTTGAAAATTTAGAACAACCCTGAACACGAATAAGGCCGGCGCAACACCAAGCCTATTTGACGTACCATTCAGAAGTGCCAGGGACACTAGCGGTGGCACTAGCATGCCCTTGTATGTAAAGGCTGTTCAGGAAAACATATTAT
>JBBPKJ010001009.1:0-13968 GCA_038089195.1 Brasilioporus rufonigricans | reverse complement strand
CTAGCGGGCCACACCAAGAATCGTCTGAACAGGCCAGCGGGACCAAAGCCCGTTAGCTGGGTGGCGACGACAAGGAGGGTACTAAACCAATAATCGATGTGGATGTGATAGTTGAACTCGGCTACGACGATGGAGTTGATAGCGTATGGGGTTCCAACTGCTACGTTTGCCATGATATAGATGAGGACATGTTCCTTGATATTCCAAGGATTGGGATTCAATGAGAATTCCAGTCTGCCAAGTCATTGAGGAAGCCAATAGATATTGAGTGGGAGGACAAATGCAAAGAATTTGCCCATGGGATAACTTATGATGAGAAGCACAAGGGATGTCACACTGGGGGCTGATTGCCTGAAGTTGAAGAAGACATTCAATGATCTGCAAATATTAAGAAAAAGCTAAAATAAAATGGAGAATGAATGGACCAACCCACTGATCAGGCAGAGGAGAAGATCTATGACCCACATATGCAGAGTCATTACAGGCATTTCTGGGATATCAATGTTGAACACAGAGACACAGACTTCTGGGAAGGGACTGTCCTCCTTGTTGATGGCGTCAAAGTTGAACTCCAACCTGGGCATAACTGTAAAGGGAGAAGAAGCATGGTAACAAGGAAATGGACTTGGCATGGTAGAATGTGCCAGGGGAGACAGGATGACAGAGGCAAGAGAAGGTGAAGGGATGGGGGCCAACTGAAGAAGTGGATCTGTGTGCTATATGGGGGATGAATGTCTGGAGAGTGTGAACAGGGAGAGTGTGACTGCTGTGTGCATTGATGTGGAACATGGGGATGTCAGATGCAACAGAGGGGACAACCAGGAGCAGGTCAGAGAAAGATCAAGGGGGGAGAGAAAGAGGGACCACACTGACACACCAGGACATTCATGATTTTGAGTCCCTCTAAATATGGATCTGTAATAATTATAAGTCCTTGGACAGGCAGCAAATTTGGGCTAGGTTTTCATGAAATCCAGCCATTCCATAAGCTGCACTGTTCTAGCTACTCTTTGAGCATGTCTACAACCTCAATGATGATACTTGTCTGGATGTCCCAAACAAAAAAAACTCATGCATGCAAACAGGACACCATCCTCTGATGGCCAATCTATGCCCCATCACCCAAGGATCCGAAGCCAGCATCAACACAAGCAATGGAATTTAGGAACAGGCATGATGATAGGGTGTTGTCAAATACTATGAGCCCTGTTACTGCATCTGTCATTAGGAAGTGTGCCAGCCATGATCTGACCACCCCAAATATGGTATCCATCAGGTAATTCCCTTCTTTTGGTAGGGTGTCAGCCAATCACAGAAAAGCATTATCAAAACGTTACGTTGCAAAGCCTCTGGACGAAGAACACTTACGTTGTGTGCTTCCTTGGCATCAGCAAGCTACCAGTTTAGCCACAGTTACCACAGCCACCACTGGCCATGTCTTTACCATTCATCTCCTGCTTCACCCGTGTTCTTTTAGTGCAACCACTCAAGTTCAGCTCCCACCCTCTCAATTCGAGTGTGACCACCAACTGTGTTCATTTGAGCGCAACCATTCATATCCATGCCCAACCGTGCAACTTCAACCATCACCGTCTCATATCGAGTGCGACCCCTCATATCCACTCCTGACTGTGTCAATTCAGGCATGACCACTTGAATGCGACCATTCATATCCACCTCCAACCATGCAGCACCCCGAAACGACCTGCCATCAGTATCATACTCACCGTCAATGTCACCAGGTCTCAGCAGGGTAAAGGCCATTCTCGTTGTTCATTCAGAACGAGGGTAGCCATTGCCATGACAGCGCGGCAATGGTGATGACAACAATGACACCATGACAGAGGCAGGGACAATGATAACGACAGTGACACTGCAATGGAGTGACAACAACAATGGCACTATGAGGTCTCATCTTGCTTACTGCCCACCCGCCGCTTATTCTCCACTGCCACCACTCGTTCTCCATCTCTAATATGCATTTTCTACCCCCACCACCCAATGAGAACACAGATGGCGCCGTGCCCCTGGAAGTGGCAAGTACACATTAGTCACAACCACGACAATGGCATCATGAACATGGCCAATGCCACGACGGGACAACAAGGAAGACGACAGCGCCATGGACGTGGCAGGTGCCACGATGCGGCAGCAATGACGATGTGCCACAAATGTAGCCGGTACCACGATAGGGCAAAGACAAGGACAAGGACATCGATGGGCGCCACAAGGGGCAATGACAAAGAGAGCATCAAAACGAGGCGGTGACGACAATGACGTTGCGAAAGGGGAATGATGACCATGCGAAGGGAATGGCAATGAGGAGGACAACGACATCATGACAGTGGCCACAGTGGCAATGACAACAACGACAATGCCACGATGATGGTCCACATGGTCGAATTCTTTATCCCATACGCCTCCGAATACCGTGTTCACGAAAGATACTGCAGGACGCTACTATAGTGGTACTCATTTTGGCTATTTTGAGGCTATGTTTGGACTCTGAGATGCTGTGAAAATATGGATGTAACGGTCAGACTTTGAAAAATATGCCTCGCCTGTGCTCTCCCCTTCGACGCTCTGCAAGACTGCAAGGTCTAACAAACCACTCTATGATCATGGCTGGTAGAGCCCACCCCTGTCCAAATATGCAGCCAGCTTCTTCTGGTATCCCAAACCAACCTCAGGCCAGTGGAACTGGAAGGAGCATGGCTCAGAAAAGACCACATGCCAGCACCAAGAGGGGGAGCAAGACTGTCCACTCTACCCATGCACCTATATCATTGATTTCTGATAGTGGTTCCATTCCATCAGCCTCATCAGCCCCAGCTCCTAGTACAAAGATGTCCACCACTATAACATGGGAAGGAAAATGCATGGACATGCTGGTCGAGTGGATCACATATCATGTCACTGATCAACATATTTTATTCCATGATTGCTCCTCATCTTCATCCTCCAAAGCCCCTCCTGTTGACAAGCCCTCTGGGAGGAACAAGAAAGATGTCACTGCTGCCATTGCCAAGCATATATTTGAGCAAGATCCTGACCATTCTGATACATATAAAACTGATCCTGCAAAGTTTGTCATCTCTATCATCAACTGACTGGGGATGTAAGTATTTCACCATTGCTCCCTTGAACTACCAGCTTATCCATCCCCTCTAGACTTAAGATGAAGTATTGTGATCAATGTGTGCGATTTACAAGCACTGGGGGGGCATCACACCACAATCCAATGGGAATGAAGAGTCACCTGCCTGAAACCTTCTTGGTATGTATGTCTATCACTACTTTGTCAACAACCTAATTTTCCTTCCAGAGGACATCCTCCATATCTTCCCTTACTATCAAGAGCTTGATGCCATATGGAGTGGCATCCCATCATTTGACAGCAAACTTGTTTCATCCAAGTCAGGGATGGACCATACAGTGAGCTTGTTGAGGGTCATCAAGCTAGGTTCTTGAGCTGGTGAGCAAGCTGATGAGAATGAAGACAAAGAAATGCAGTGTTGGAATTACCAAGCACATGCACAGCTGTGAGCACACTGATGCTGTCGATCACTGGATGCACACATGGTCCATACAATACATTCCCCACTTACTTACAGACCACATGGTTGTTCTATTCTCTGTACCACATACTTTAATCTCTCTGCATACCTGTGTACATTGCTAACATGGATCTCACATATGATTCTTTATCTCCTTTGTTGGATACAATAATGATTTACTGTATATAAGATGTACCTTCTCGACCTGGCACTCCTCAGTCTGTTCTCCTGCATGTGACTGAGGTGAGCTGTTCATACCATATGCTTTACTTACACAAGCTGACTGTACATAGCTTGTTATCCATTGATAGGTGAATATATTTAGTCTGTTCTCCTGCATGCAACTGAGCTTGTTATCCCTTGATAGCCATGTACTAGATCCACCTGTTGTGCTCGTTTTCTAATAGGTTATAAGCCCTGCCTCCCCTGAAAATTGATCAAAGACTTACTGTACCCCATTGCCATGTCCACTGTCATTCCTGTCACCACTGACACCCTACTGAGCAATGTCCCCAAACTTGATGTCAAGGGGACCAACTGGGCCATTTTTGCTCTTTGTTTCCAGGTTGCTGTGGATGCCAAAGACCTGCAGGGTTACTTTGATGGCAAAATGGCAAACATAGACCATAAGGCAACTGCTACTCTGGTACTGACTGATGATCAGATAGCTGAGAATAACAAATGGCAGAAAGATGAATGCATGGTGAAACACTTACTCATGCAGTGGATCCCAGACTCGACCACACTGTGCATCCAGAAGCTGGCCACTGTAGCTGAAATGTGGACATCAATTGAAACAGAATATACCAAGAAGGGGGCATATGTGCAGACTGACCTGTGAATGCAATTCTTGGATTCCAAGTTGCCAAAGGGCAGTGATGTCTGCCAGTTCCTTGATGGACTGTGGACAAAGCAAGAGGAAATAGCTGCAATTGGAGTTACCATTGATGAGGACAACTACTGTTCCACCATCATTAAGTCTCTCCCCAACCACCTTGCTAATTTTGCATCTAGCCAACTCACTGCAGCTTGGCTGTTTAGCTCAAGCAAGATGCTAGAGCCAGACATGTTGATATCAGTAATCTCTGAGGAGACTGATCACCACAAGGCAAAGTACCCACTGTGTGTCAACAAGGATCATGATCATGATGAAGCAATGGCCACTGGATCATTGAATGGATCACATGGATGAGAAAGAGGTCACTGGGGCAATGGAAACCACCAGGTGAACTTGAGGTGGAGCCCACCCAAATGTTGGGAGTGCAACTCTACCAAGCATTTAGCAGCATGGCATAGAAAAGAGGGGGAGAAGAAACCTACCTCTAGCACTGAAGTTGCAAACATTGTGAAAGAAGACACCAACAATGAAGATGGAGTCTTTGGAGTTTCTGATGAGCTGGGCAATGATGAGTCGATTCCTAGCCTGCTGCCAATGGAATCTGACAATGAAGAGGGGGAAGATGACAACTGGTTCTCTGTGACTGATGAAGACATTTTTGAGGACATCTGGGACCTCAAAGAGTCCTGTGCATTGAAAGTTGAGGATGAAGCATTTGTCAACTATGCCAACCCTGTCAAGGAACCAGAGGATGTCGCTATGAAAGCAAAGGATGGATGTACCAAGCCAAGCCAAATCAAGCTCTTTGACTCAGGGACAACACACCACATCTCCTCCTACTGTGAGTGTTTTGAAAACCTCACAAAGATCCCAAATAAATTCTTCACTGCTGCAAATCATCAGAAGTTTGTCATGACAGGAGTCAGTGACATGGTCATTGAAGTACCAAACAGGTACAAGGTATCATGGCTATGACTCACCAAAGTCTTGTTTTTGCTGGAAGTTGGCTATATGTTGGTATTGATTGGATGTCTTGATGAGCTTGGGCTCTCAATGACTTTTGCACAAGGGTTCTGCACCATCCATGGATCAGATAGAGAAACAATTTGGAGAATACCACATATCTCAAAGGAACTATACTGCATTGTACATGAACATGACACAGCCAATGCTGCTATGAAAACCATTACTGTAATGGAACTACACTGCAAATTTGGCCATATTGTGCCAATGGTTGCTTGTCAACTAGTTAAAAGGGGACTGGTTAGCAGATTGAAACTAGATGACCTGAATGAAGATGCCCCTACCTTCTGTGAGGCTTGCATCTATGAAAAGGTGACTCAGAAGTCCATCGCCAAGGAGCATGAGGGGGAGCATGCTAAAAAGGTTGGTGTGCTCATTTGGTCTGATGTCTGGGGTCCTGCACCAGTCAAGACACTTTGGGGCAAATGCTACTATGTCATTTTTACAGATGATCATTTGTGGCTCACTCACATGTACATGCTTCACCAGAAGAGTGAGACCTTAGCATTGTACCAGAAATTCAAGGCCTGGCTAGACCACCAACTTGCAGCCAAGATACACATGTTGCATTCTGACTGTGGGGGTGAGTACCAAGGCAAGGAATCCATCACTTACCTGCAACACCAGGGAACCATGCAGCAGTTCACTGTGCATGATACCCTGCAGCACAATGGAGTTGCTGAACAACTCAACTGGACGATCCTTGAATTGGTATGTGCACTGCTACATGCAAGTGGATTATCAAAGTTCCTGTGGGGCAAAGCAGCAAGGCATGTTATTTGGCTAAAGAATAGGACACCTACCAAGGTGCTAGGTGGTCTGACCTCCTATAAAGTTGCTTTTGGGCGAAAACTGGACTTGAGCTGAGTGCGTGAATGGGGCAGCAAGGCCTACATGCACAAGGAATGCATGGACAAAATCAGCACACATGTTAACAAAGTTAGATGGATGGGCATTGATGATCAGTCAGAAAATGCTTACCAGGTCTACTGGCCAACAAAATGAATTGTCACTGTTGAATGCAACGTGTACTGGAGACCAGTGTGGTGTGACATTGGGGGGGAGGAAGAAGCAATGTATCCAAGTGATGTCACACATGTGTACATACCCACAGCCCAACAGGTACTGGCAGCACCCCATGTTCCACCTGTCACAGCACCACCCATTCCTGATCCTATGCCACCTGTTTCCTTTTCGAGTCCCATTAGTCAGCAACACCTGAAATGAGTTCATCAGTCCAGCCAACGTATCCTCAACATCATCAATGGAAAAGCTGCTGATGCAACCACACCATGCAGAGTCCAGCTCCCAAGCCCAATCACTGATGTGCCAGAGCAAGACAATGGCCCCTCAATGCTTGAGGGGGAGGGAACAGCCAAGCAAATCCTCACTGCTGCAGATTATGATGACGACATCAAACTCGTACTCATGCTGAATGAAACCATCACCCATGCCAAGGCACTCAAACCCAACTCACTTGCCAAAGCAAAGCACTGCCCAGACTGGCCACAGTGGGACCAAGGCATTCAGGAGGAGCTAGCAATGCTCCAGAAGGCTGGTACTTGGGAACTTGTTGATGTGCCCAATGGTGCGAACATAGTAGGTTCCAAATGGGTCTTTCATGCAAAGAAGGATGCCGCTTGCAACATCATGTGCTACAAAGCATGTCTTATTGCACAGAGTTTTTCACAGGTACCCAGCATTGACTATTTCAACACATACACCCCAGTTGCCAAGCTTGCATTCATATGGACAGTACTAGCACTCACTGCATACCTCGACCTTGAGCTCCACCAAATTGATATCAAAGGAGTGTACCTAAATGGTGAACTACAGGACAATGAGCATATCTACATGTGGCAACTGCCCAGATATGCTGATCCCAATCACCTGCACCATGTTTGTCACTTACACAAGATGCTGTACAGCCTCAAATAGAGTGGCTGCTGTTGGTACCAGAAGCTAGTCAAGATACTTGTCAGGTATCTGAGCTTCAAGCAGTGTGAAGTCAATCAAGTGGTGTTCATCAAGCATACAAAAGAGTCAGTAATCATTATCATTGTACATGTTGATGACTGTACAATAGCTGCAACCACCCTAATGCTCATCATTGAGTTCAAGAAGCAGATTTGTGAGCACATTGAGATCACAGATCTTGGCGAGCTCCATTGGTTGTTAGGTATTGAAGTTACCTGCAACCACAATGACCATACCATTGCACTCTCACAGTGTTCATACCTGGAATCCATCATGTGCTGTTTCGCATTTGATGAACTGAAGTCCATGTCCACCCCCATGGAGCCCCATGTCAAACTCAGTACTGTCCAATCCCCATCTACTGGCACCGAATACACCACTATGCAGCACATCCCATATTGTGAGGCCATCAGATCACTCATGTATGCCACATTGGGCACTTGACTGGACATTTTGTATGCTGTATTGACCATCTCATGCTTCAGCAGCAACCTGAGCATGGCCCACTGGGATGCCATTTGAAGGATTTACAGGTACCTAATTGGAACAATGAATCTATGGCTAATGTACAGAGGAATTGAGAAGCCATTGGAAGGATATATGGACACAGATGGTAGCATGGCAGAGGATAGGAAGGCCATATCCAGCTACACTTTCCTGATTGACAGAGGAGCCATTTCGTGGGCATCAAAGAAACAAGAGATCATGTCATTGTCAACCACTGAAAGTGAGTATGTCACAGCAATGCACGCTATAAAGGAAGCACTATGGCTGTGCTCATTTATAGGTGAAGTTTTCACTCCAGATGATGCCTCCATCACTTTGTTTTCAGACAATCAGTTGGTGATTGCACTCACCAAGGACCACCAGTACCATGTGCATACTAAACACATTGACATACACTTCCACTTCATACACTGGGTAATCAATGATGGGAAAATTTGACTCATATTCTATCCTACTAACAACATAGTAGTGGACACACTCACCAAGGCCATTCCCTCTCTGAAGGTCAAGCATTTTGCTGTTGAACTTGGACTGTGTGTGGCTTGAGGGGGAGTGTTGGAATTATCAAGTGCATGCACAGCTGCAAGTGCACCGATGCTGTTGATCACCAGACACACACATGGTCCATACAATACATTCTCCACTTACTTACAGACCACATGGTCATTCCATTCTCCATACCACGTACCTTAATCTCTCTGCATACCTGTGTACATTGCTAACACAGATCTCACATATGATCCTTTATCTCCTTTGTTCAATACAATAACAATTTACTATATATAAGATGTACCTTCTTGACCTGGCACTCCTCAGTCCATTCTCCTGCACACAACTGAGGTGAGCCATTTATACCATATGCTTTACTTACACAAGCTGACTATATATAGCTTGTTATCCCTTGATAGGTGAATATACTTAGTCCATTCTCCTGCATGCAACTGAGCTTGTTATCCCTTGATAGCTGCATGCTAGATCCACCTGTAGTGCTTGTTTTCTAATATGCAGGTCCACAGTGATAGAGAAAAAGATGGAGCTTCAGCTATGTAGGGCATTTGAGTTAAGGGAGATGATGCAGATGAAGGAAATGTGCACTTGATCAAATAGGGGCATGTGACTAATGGGAACACTCAGTCGCATGCAGTACAATGGACTAGATTGGTTTACCTAACAGGAACACTGCATACAGGTTAGTTTGAGTAGGTAACACTATGATATCAATGGCTCACCTCAGTCATGTGCGGTACAATGGACTGAGGTATTCTATGTTGAAACAGTACTACTTATATATGATAACTCACTATTGTATCATGCAAAGGGGATAAGGATCATGGATGAGATCCAGATTAGCAATGAACACAGGTATATAGAAAGATGAAAATACATGGTACAAATGAAATGGTCCATGTGGTCTGCAATACATGGGGAATGTAGCACGTTGGTTCATTGTGTGCACCAGTGATTGCTTGGGCTGGTCATGGCTGTGGCTGCATGTGTGCTTGCTATTCCAACAGCAGATGCTGAGATGCATGGATTGGACAATGATGATGACCAAAGCATGGAAGATGTCCCAATGGTACATTATACTATTGATCCAAACTCCTCTCTCATTGTCGGCTATCCACTGTTAGAATCAAGCTACCATGGCTGCATGCAGTGCTTCCATTGGTTAGAGGCAGTGATGTCCTAGTCACACACAAGTGGATGATACTTTGTTAGCCCAACCACAGTTTACACTCTGGTCCAAGGGAAAAATGCTGATGCATGAAGGGCAAAGTGCATTTAGGCACATACTATATGCACAGCTACCTTCTAGTACCACAGGCTCGAGTGTGAAGAGTGCCAGCTCAATCCCTGTCTCATCTACCAAGATGACAAGTCCATCAGGTTTGACTTGGAAGGATCAAATGCAGGCTCAGATTAATGACTTGAACAAGCAAAGTGAGTTGCTCAACGAGGAGTTCAACCATTCATGTGCAGCAAAGTACAACTACCATATACAGAAGAAAGAACTTGAATTTCAGTGCAAGGAGCAATTAGCTAGACATGCCAATGCAGAGGTTGAGTTCATGCAAGAGCAAGAGCTCAAGAAGCTAGATATTCAGCTTAGGCAGGAGGAAGAGTGTGCCTATGCTTTCCAAGCTGAAGTCCTATGCTTGTAGATCCAGTTTTAGCAGTATCAGAGCATTGTCAATGCTGGGACTTCCTCTAGCTCAGGTTCCACTATTTCCCAGGCCATACCAGCTTCTGCTGAGCTGTTACTATCCACCACTGCTTCCTCTACTCCCAGCACTGTTGCTACTCTCGTCCTTCCTACCCTGCTGGTCCCACCCACTGCCATATCTCTTGTTGCTGTTGATTCCCTTCTGAGTTCTTCCATAGGTGTCACTTTGCTGCAAACCAGTGGATAGCATGTTCTCAATGGATAATAGGTGTTTTTTGCATTTATTTTTGTATGGCCTGGTAACCTTTTTTGTATGCAGTACAAATGATACAACTACAATGATGATCGAAATACATTCACTTGGTCTAAACATCCCTTTCATTTACAGTGAAGTTTATATCGAGTGCCTGAAACAAATCATGCATCAGCTCTGTGTAGACCTGTTGTCCTGGTGTACCATCTTGAATCTCAACAACGACAACATCTGGATTCCTTAGTAGGTTCTGTGCCTCCCCTCATGCCCAACCTATTGATGGTTCTCTTCCAAGCATCTCTTTGAAATGGATGATCATATTGTAAAGTATAATGCAGCACTGTGCCCAGTGTACTGTATACATGGTGTCATCATCTGATTGAATGTGAATATGAAGCTTGCAAAGAAACTGGAAGTGGCCCTTCAATGCAGCAAATGCATGTTCAATACACATGCAAACCTAAGTTGTTTTTTTAATCCATGTATCTGATTTCACACTCATCTGACCTTACCTTGGACAGATACTGATTATAAATTTTTTGTGCTCATGTAAGTGGTGCTGTTCATGTTGCTTTAAATGGCATGACATGCCATGTTCTTGTTGGATAAGCACTATCTGCCCAGATCCAGTGGCCATTTGGAATCAGTGCTTCTGGCAACTGTGCCACTTCCATTCCCTGGAATGCATACACATTGTGGACACTACCTGGATGGCCTAGACCATAATCCACAACCAGAAGGTTGTGCACCATTACAACAAGCTGTGATGGGATGATCTCAGTGAATACTAGGTGCTTGGTATGTTCTGTTGGTGACCTCACCTGACAGTTGATCGAGTATCTTGATTTTCTATCATAGAATGTTTCACCATAGTGAGATGGCTTTTCGAACAAATTGAAGGTCAAACCATCAGCTGCAAAGATTCCATTCCTCCATGCTGCACAAGACTTCATTTGGACAAATATGTGGGCCAACTCAGCATCCAAGGACTGCACTGAAGGTATAAAGACAAATTCATTGTGCTACTCAAGGAGTGCAACCATCACCTGGTTTGTACAATTAACAACTGACCCTACACTGATTCCTATCCACTGGGTGACATCCTCAGTTGTAATTGCATTGCCATAGTGACCTGCATGGTTTAAGAAGATTGCAAGTTGGATTGCAATTGGCAACTGTGTACAGTTTGAGTTTGATTGGAATACTGGATTGTTGCTAATACAATCTAGTATACAGTTGAATATTTCAGGATCAACATGAAGTTTATGGCAGAAGAGGTGTGGCTGGAAAGCTGCAAAATGTTCTAGAAGGTGGAGCTGGGATGTGCACATTGGGGGTTCTGTGATGTTATTCAGAATATGTGCCTGGTCAACTTCATCACACAGCACTTCAATACTACCCAACAACCTCTGGTAACATTGATCCCTCCACTCTATTGAGTCAACTGATTCTGACTCAGATGACCAACCAGCTTTGGAATCTGATAGAGGGGAAAGGGTGATTCTGGAGAAGGGGGGGGTATAAAGATCAAGTTTCCATCTTTATCCTCAGTCTTGAACTCTTCATCCTCTTCATTTGCCCTACACAGTAAATTTGCATGTCTTCATGTCATGATATCAAGTTTGATGATATCCAGTTGTGTGAGCAGCCTTTGTTTCTCAGATATGTGCAGCATGGTGGTAGAAAGGGAGGGAGTAATGGTTATCGGTTTATCATACATCTACAGGTCTTAGTTCTATTTTTTTTCCCTTCTTCAACTCATGATAGATGGACTTAGTGACTGCAACACTGAGTCTCAGCCCAGCTTCAGCACACTCTCAGCACTGTCAGAGTTACAATACATGTCAACATTTTATGCTCACTCCATAGTTTGAAAATAGTCTCAACATAGCTCCAAAATAGCCAAAATGAGTACCACTAATAATCAACTTAGGGAATGGCTGCAGCACTGGGAATGCAAGTCTAAAATAGTTAGATGCATGGTTAGATCTGAGAAAGAGAAGCTTGATATGGACATTCCAAACAAGTTGGTTAATATCAGAATGTGTGTTCCAGAAATTAAACTCATGCTTTTGAAACTGTCTGCTGCAAGCTGCATCTTACTGATGACAGGTCAGATAACCCAAAAGCTCCAGTCTTATAGCATTCCTCATCAGATTGATGGCCAATACTGGCTCAAAGAGCATATTGAATCTGGATCATTTGATACTGTGTATTTTTCAAGTGGTTTCATTTTGCAATGTTAATGGAAATTGCAGCAGATGTGTACAAAGCATTGAATATCATCAACTAATGAAATTATGCCATCAAGTTGGAGCCATCCACCAATGAGAATCACAGCATACTTTCATAAGTGGAACAGAAGTGGCATATACTCAAAAAAATCTGCCAAGGCTTACCAGTTACTGTTGGCATACCCTATGTTCACTGGTTTAACTGAGAATCCACCTTCAATATCCTAGTCCTCAATCTCTTGGGCTCATCTGTCATATCCTAGACTTCCAAGTCCAACTCTGACCCCTCTGCATCACCTCTGCTCCACTTCCACTATATCTCTGCTATACCTTTGTACCAACTCCAGTCTTCTTTCTGTTTCTCCTGCAGTCTTGCTTACTCAGCCTTTACTTTAGTAATTTCCTTCAACTCCTTTTAATCTTGTTACTAATCTGATTACTCATATGATCACATTTCATTCTTACATTAGTCATAACTCTGTTACCTGTGCTTGCTTATGAACACAGCCCCAAGGCTGTGCTCCAGTACTCCTCACTTCTGATTCTCCAGTTCATATGTACTTCTGACTGCAGACTTACCAATCTGTTCTCCTCCTCCATATATAAACTCTGTAGTAGTCTGCCATGTATTTTCCTCAGTTTGAATATTGACTTAACTCTCCAACATTCTCTTTTACTCCAACTTAGGAGAACTTGACATTCTCCTTCTCTGACCTCAGTTGAACATCAATCAACTCAGCTCAATGTTCTCCTCTTCTCTGACCTCTGGCCCTCTGTTCTAAAATACAAGATACTGAATCCTTTGCAAGGGCACACCACATAAGGTGAAGCCAAAGTCCCATCCAACTGAACTCTGACTGTTATGCTTGACCTGGATAGGACCAAGTGTAGTCCTGTATATGTCAGAGAGTCTACCAAAGTAAGGTCAGGTGACCTTCAGAGGGTGGAGTTGCCAAGGTGGTGGCTGAGGTCAGGTCAGGTGACTGTCCAAGTGTTGAGAGACTGAGGTAAGGTCAGGTGACCTTCAGAGGGTTGAGTTGCTGAGGTGGTTGCCAAGGTGTGGTCAGATGACTGTCTGAATGTTGAGATACCAAGGTAAGGTCAGGTGACCTTCAGAGGGTTGAGTTGCTAAGGTGGTTGCCAAGGTGTGGTCAGGTGACCATCTGAGTGTTGAGATACTGAGGTAAGGTCAGATGACCTTCAGAGAGTGCTTATGTAAGCATCCAGAGGTTCCCCCTATTGGAGGCAGAGGAGCTACCACAGTAGCAACTAGTGACTTCCCACTTAAGGATGGACTGCCCACTTAAGGGTAAGGAAGAGAAGGGGAAAAGTGGAGATGAGTAGATTGCAAGCAGTAGGTTGTGGTATAGAAGAAACAGGAAAGACAAGAGTGAGGAACTACTACTGAGGTTGCT
>JBBPKJ010001008.1:0-13993 GCA_038089195.1 Brasilioporus rufonigricans | reverse complement strand
TATGATTTCCTCAAGATTTTATGTCTCAAATCAAAAGTGAAAAAACTGTTGCAATGGTGTTGTTATATTGAAATGGCCATATCTCAGCCAGCCCTGAACCAAATCACATAATCCATGGACCTGCTTATAGCCATTGGCAAGTACTAACTTTAGTCTTACCAAACATAAGTGAAATTCCCACATATGCCAGCAAGACACTGTATACTTTGCATTTGAGATGAACATTGCAATGGTTTTTGGAGTCACTGTAATTTCTTTCTTGACCTGCTTCTCCTCTCCATCTTGACATGACAACAAGATACTGGGCTCATTCAACAGCCAGAGATCAGTAGAATAGAGTAATATGATCCATGGATGTAATGTTGTAATGTAGCAAGCTCAGCAACATGAAATCTGAAAAAGCTATTGTGCAATTCATTTTTTGATTCATAAGCTTCCAAAATAATCAGATCATATTGAGCAAGAATGAGTAGACAACACAATCAAATGTCCTAATATCTAGTGTGGGCACCCTTGGCCTCCAGTAGTGCCTGAACCCTGTCTAGCATGCTCTCATATAGTTTGTCATGTAGTCATCTTCAATGCCCTTCCACTCATCTATCAAGGCCTTCCACAACTTGCTGAGATTCTTTGGTAATGGCATACAGCTGCACACATAACATTCCAAATACTCCCAGACATGTTCTATGATATTCATGTCAGGGCTATTGGAAGGCCATTAGAGTTTGTTGACACATTTCTTTGTGAACCAGGAGGTGGCAAGGCATAAAGTATGCTTCAGATTATTATCTTGTTGAAAGTAGATGTCTTTCTTGTTGATTCCAAGATCACAAATGGTGTCAAGAAACTTATTGTTGAGAATTTGGGTGTAAAGCACAGCATCCAACTTGCCCTCAATATGACAAATCCTTCCTAATTCCTGAGTTGAAGCACCCCCAAATCATAACATTTCCACCATTGTGTTTGATGGATTTCTTCACAAAGCACTTGTTAAAATCCTGCCCAGGAGTCCTCCAATACCATTCATGACCATCTGTCCCAAAAAGAGTGAACTTCAACTCATCAGAGAAGATAATTGCTTTTCAATTGGCAGTGGTCCAGTGAGCATGAGCCTTTGCCTATGCTAACCTCTTCTTCTTGTGAGCATCTGTCAAAAGAGGCTGTTTTTGATGTACATAGGCCTTCAGGCCACATTGTCAAAGTCTGAGATGGATGGTCTAGAGATTAATGGACAGGAAAAACATCCATTGGAGATCTGAAACATCGTGTGCCTTGCCTGCCATGAGAGCACAGACTGCAACATAGGTGTCATGAATGGTGAATAGACATTTTTGATCTGGCTTCTGAAAAATATGATGATAGTCTTGTGAATGGGCATAATGCTAATAGATACACTTGACAGTTGTGCAATAGAGGCCATATTTTTCAGCAATCATGGCATTTTCCATGCTAGCATCTCAGTTATGGCAAATCCTGGCCTTTTTCATCAGAGAGGTGTATTTCATCATGACAGAAAGATGGATATGGGACCTGCAGAGGGGATCCAGGTGCTGCTTGGATGCCAGGGATTGTTAGCATGTGACTTTGTTGATTGGCATCAGAGTGAAAAATAGAGTTTGGAATTACTGAATAAATAATCTGGGTACTTGAAATGCAACCTTGTTCTTACCAACCACCATGTTTGACATCAGCACTTGTCTGACACATGCCTTGTGGAGGACCCTAATGACAATGATAAGCTGTGGAACACCAAGGCCACCAAATAGAGAAGGGAAGTGAAGGCAAGGAAGAAGAAGGAGGAGGAGGGGCAAGGGGAGAAGGAATATAAGAAGATGAAGGAGGAGGAGGCCATGAGAGCAAAAGCAAAGGCTGAGGCAGCAGCTAAAAAGAAGGTAAGTGATGCTTGAGTCACCAGAGGTATTAGACTGGTGAAAAGAAGCAGGTGGAGCAGATTTGAAGGAAGTAGATATAGGCAGGCCAAAGCTCTGGCAAGGGGAAGTAGAAGACAGTGGAGCTGTTGAGGTGCAAGAGGTGTACCAGGAAGGACCTGGTATACAAGGCAGGTGATGGCAAATCAATGTCATTGTCAAGTCCAGTATCTCCTGTCCAAGTCCAACCAGAGTTTGTAGGCTAGAAGGGGAGTGAGCAGAGGTGGACTGGAGGTCCAAGCAGAGAAGGAGTGGAGGGAACTTAGGGGCAAGGACTTGGTGCAGGACTTATGTGTCATGCCCTTGCATAGGTCTGTCCTCTAACAGAGGTCAGAGATCAGAGCAAAGGTTCTGGATAGGGGGAGCTACCAGGAGCAGAGGAAACAAGTAGGGAGACAAGCAGAGTCAGATGAGGAGAGGAGGAGAAACTTTGTTGATATTTGTACTAAAGTTACAGGAAAGCACAGGAGGTCCTTAAATACTATCAGAGTAAGGTATGGAGGGACAAAAGTAGAACAAAGGCCAATACAAAAGTAAGTGAAAGGATCACATATGTCAAACAAACTCATGAGGAATGGATAAGGGTTGAAAGAACAAGGATATACAAAAGAGAAAGAGATCCAGGCACTACCAAGCAAGTCTGAGTGGAGAACAGTAAGAAGGATGATAGGATGGAGGATTGGCTGGAGGAGGGTGGAGTTAGCCAGAGGAAGGCACTATGGTGTCAAAGGGATGGGATATGACAGTGCCCTCTCATTAAGGCCAAGCTCTTGAGGCTGTGGTAAGCACAGAGGTTGGGTCAGAGCCAATCCAAGGGGGCTGTCAAGCCCCTGTAGAGAGGATGACTGGAAATGGAAATAATAGTG
This sequence comes from Brasilioporus rufonigricans, assembly GCA_038089195.1. Lineage (NCBI taxonomy): Eukaryota > Fungi > Basidiomycota > Agaricomycetes > Boletales > Boletaceae > Brasilioporus > Brasilioporus rufonigricans. The sequence goes on along the minus strand of JBBPKJ010001008.1, from coordinate 11,199 downwards.
TGGTGGTGTTGCTTACCAGGTGAAGTCTGGAATTTTCACCTCAGAGTATAAGGGAGTTGTCTTGGTGGTGGAGCAGCTTAAACTCATACCACATCCATTTTGACATGTCTGCCAATGCTTCAAGGTCACCTACCTCCAACCCCAGCAATAACAAGGAGATGCAGAACCTCAAGGCCCAACTCACACAAGCAGTCAAGTGGAGCAAGAGGGAACAGGCTATGAGGCTGTGCCAGGAAGTGGTCAAGCGTGAGCAATGTGAGTGCAAGAAGCAGGAGAGAGAGGAGTGCAAAGAGTGGGAGTGCTGTGTGTGGGAGCAGGAGGAGTTTTGGAGGAAGGAAGTGGAGGCCGCCAAGTGACAGAAGGTGGAGTGGGAGCAATGGAGGAAGATAGCAGAGCAGGAAAAGGTGAAGCAAAAAGAGAAGGGAAAGCCAAAGGTAAGTCTGTACTGTGATCAAATAATGTACCAACAAGGTTTACAAGGAATTCATTGAGTTGACTGACTCCAAGGAAGAGCACAGCCAGAGCCCAGTGGCAGGGAAACGGTGGGCAGAGGAGGATGTCTGGTGTGAACAGTGCCAGAAAAGGAACTGGGAATGTGTTTCCTTGGTAACAGTGTCAAAGGGGATGGCATGCATGTGGTGCCAGCAGGGGCACGCCACCTATAAGTGGCCAGAGAATGAATCACCAAGAGTGGGGGAGAAGAAGAAGCAGCCCCAGGTTGTCATAGAGGTCCCAAAGGTGGGTCCTTCATGAAGGGCCATGAGCACAAAGGAGGAGGCAGAGAAAGCAGCAGAGGTGCCTGACCAGCACCTTTTGCTGCTTCTTTGAATTGCAGAGGCAGTGAAATGCCTCACAGAGATGACAGAAGGGCAATCAAAGGAGAAAGAGAAGAAAAGGGCAAAGGCACAGGCAGTGCAGACAGAGAATGCACCAAAGGAGGAAAAAGGAAAAGTGAAAGAGATGGTGGAGGCTGGAATACAAGCAGAGGATGAAGAGGATGAAGAAAAGAAGGACGGAGATGAGGGGATGAAGGAGTAGGTAGTATGTAGAGGACTTTATTTCATTTGTCTTTTCTTTGTTTTTTTATCTTTGTTTTTTACTTTATGTTTTTTTTTTTTATAGTCTTTGTTTTTTGTGGCTTTTTCAATTTCTTTTTTGAATTGAGATGAAATGCAGAGGAGTGAATGGAGTGAAAGCAGAGGTGCAAGAAGGGAATGATAAACATATTAAAGGTTGGAATGCTTGAAGATCTCTGTCTACAGAGTGGTTAGTGGTCCAGGCTTGCCAGGGTACCTTTGATGGAAGTTCTGAACAAGTTCCTTCGCATGCTCCAATTCCATGGCTGATAGCCAGGAGGTCTCTTCATCAGTTCCAGAATATCTGAGCCAATACACCAGGTATAGAAGTTGGCAGTGACACCTCCTTCAATCAATCTTGGAGTCTAAAATCTCCTTGATCTCATACTCTAGTTCCCCATCAACCTCTATTGGAGGTGGTAGAGGCTGGACATGGTTTGGTATAGTACTCAGAGTTGAAAGTTCTAATTGAGAGATGTGAAATACAGGATGAACAGAATGAAGAGAATCAGGTAAACATAGCATAAATGAATGGCTGCCTAGATGGGCAATAATCAGGAAGGGTCCAAGGTTCTTCTCCAAAAGCTTTTTTGAAGGTCTGGTAGAACAGAAATATTTAGCTTTCACATATACCAGATCTCTGACTGTGAAGTTCAGAGCTGGCCTATGCTTGGCACCAGTAGGACCTTGGTACCATTTTTGCACCTCTGACATCTCTGACTGAAGGAACTCATGAAGCTCATCCAAGTCAGTAACAAAGGAGAATGCTGCAGAGGAAGTTAGTTCATGATTGGAGTAGATGGAGAAGTTAGGGTGGTAACCCTTATTTGTGAAGAACAGAGATATGCCCATGGTAGCACTAGGCACGTTATTATAGGTGAACTCTGCTAGAGAGAGGAGGTCAGCCTAATTGTCTTGTTGATAGTTACAGTATATCTGGAGGTATTGCTCCAGGGTCTGATTAGCATGCTCCATTTGACCATCGCCCTCCAGATGGTATCCAGAGGTGAAGTGGAGCTGCATGTCTAGAGCTTTGCCTAATGAGCAGAAGAAATGAGAGACAAATTCAGAGCCCCTGTTGGAGGTGACATGGGAGGGGACTCCATGTTTAGAGAAGACATGAAGGAGGAATAACTTAGCCAACACCTTGGAGGTGATGGTATCCTGTGTTGGGATGAAGATTACTTGCTTGTACAACCTATTGACCACCACAAGGCGAAGATGGGAGCTGTTCAATGAAATCCATGGAAATGGAGTTCCATGGTTTTTCTGGGACTTGGAGTTGCTTGAGGAGTCCATATGGATGATGCCTAGGGGCCTTGGCATGGGCATAGAACATGCAGGAGCTGACATAGTCCTTGACAAATGTTTGGATGCCCAGCCAGGTATATTCCCTGTGGATTAGTTCTAATGTACAATACTGTCCAAAATGACCTGCAGTAGAATGGTCATGGAAGGCCCAGAGGACCAAGAGGCAGAGGTCATTGGCTTCTGGGACATAGATCTGGTTGTCACAGAGGAGGGAACCTTCAGGCAAGACTGTCCAGTGGTTGTCTTTGATGGTGTTGGAGGAAAGGAGCAGAGATGCAATAGGGTCAGTAGAGAGGGTGGAGAGAATGTCAGAGTGGAGTTGGTTGATGTTGAGAAGGAGTGAAGCACAGAGGACTGGGGTTACTAGATATGTTGCTTGGAGGGATGCAGTGAGTTGGTCCTGTGTGAAAATGGATTTATAGTTATTGGAGGCAATGTGTTCCTTCATCAGTTGTTGGGTTTTCTGATGTGCAGCCAGTGCTTCATCTTGTGCTTTGGAGATGATGAACAAGTGGGTTTTCAGGGCCAGAAGAAAGGTTTTTCCTAAGGGTGGATAGAAGCATGGTTGATAGCCCATCATGAGCTGGAAAGGTGATTGGTGGATGGAGGAGTGGACAGCAGAGTTGTGAGAGAATTCAGCCATAGGGAGGAGGTCTATCCATTGACTGGGTCTTCCTTGGCAGAAGATGCAGAGGTAAGTTTCTAATTCTTGATTGACACATTCAGTTTCTCCATCAGTCTGGGGATGGTAGGCAGAGGAGAGTTTTACATTGTAGAAGAGAATATGGGCAAGCTCTCTGGCAAATGCAGAGGCAAACTGGGGGCCTCTGTCAGAGATGCAAGTGTTGTGTAGGCCAAAGTGAGGGAATACATATCTAAAAAAGAGATCTGCAATGCCAGCTACATTGATGGACTTCAAGCAAGGGAGGAAAATTACCCTCTTTGTAAGGCCATGGTCGACCATGACCAGAACAGAGTCCAGCCCACAGACTGGGGGCAGGCTGGAGATCAGGTCCATAGAGACCTGTTGGAAGGGGCAAGTAGTGGAGGAGGGGAGAGGTGAGAGATGGGGCAAAGGGGTGGATGTTAACCTTGTTAGCCTGGCAGACAGCACACCCAGTGATGTATCAGCATATGTAGGTGCCCATGCCAGGCCACCAATAATCCTGTTGGAGTCATTGTGGCATTTGGAAGACCCCTTCATGGCTGCTAGCTGTGGAAGAGTGGAGAGAAGAGACAAGGTCATGGCAAGTGATGTCTGGGACATATAAGCAATGTTTGAAGTATAAATTCTGGCCATCATACAGCCAGTCAGTAGGGAGGGAGTTGTGAAAGAGAGGAGAGTTATCAGCAGCCACTTCAAGGGCTCTTTTGACAAGAGAATTAGTGGATGAGGAGCAAGCAAGTTTTGATTGGAGGGAGGCATCAAGAGCACAGACAACCACATGGTCAGGGAGAATAGTGGACTCTACATTGTCCTGGAAGATATCCACCTTGTCCTTGTGAGATAGGGCATCAGCAGGGGCCATTTTTGAACTGGGTGTGACATCCCAGATGATGTTGAAATCCTGTAGAAAGATATCACCTGGCAATGAGATAATTTCTGGGGGGCTCACATATATGACAGGTTCTTGTGGTCAGTGATGATGGTGATGGGGTGACCAGTACCTCTGAGGTAGTGACACCATTCATCTAGAGCTAGGATGGTGGCAAGGAGTTCTCAGTCATAGATATCATAGTTTCACTCAGCAGAGCCTAGTGTCTTAGAAAAATATGCACGAGGGTGGAGGTTGCCATTGGCATCTGGCTGCATCAGTATAGCACCCACCACTGTGAGGGAGGCATCAGACATCATAGTGAACAGTTTGGAGACATCAGGGAGGAGAAGGACAGGTTTGGCAGTGAAAATCTGTTGGAGGGAGCAGAAGGCTGACTCTTGATCTGGTCCCCAGACCCATGGCTGTTTGGCTTGGGTGAGGAGGTGAAGAGGAGTGGTGACAAGGGAGAAATTGTGGATGAACTTGTGATAGAAATTACAGAATCCAATGAATGAACAAACTCCTTTTACATTGGATGGGGGGTTCAATTTCATGATGGCAGAGAGTTTGGTTGGATCCATTTTGGCTGAACCACTTCCTACAATCATCCCTAGATATTCTACCTCAGGGACATCAAAGGTACATTTGGAGAGCTTGAGAGAGATGGAGGTCACACATCTGCTCTAAGATGCATTTTGTGCAGGTGTGGTGGGTAGGGAGGTCAGAGAAGTGGATTATAATGTCATCCATGTAGATGACCAGCCATCCTTCCGCTATGAGGTCTTGGAAGGAATGGTTCATGAATGCTTGAAAGGTGGCAGGGAAGTTACAAAGTCCAAAGAACATAACTGTTGGTTTGAACAGGCCCAATGGTGTAATGAAGGCAGCTTTCCAAGTGTCTTCTGGTTAGATGCAAATATTGTTATAACCCCATCAGACATCAAATTTGGTGAACAGGGTGGAGTCTTTTAGTTTATCAATGAGGTCAGAGATAAAAGGGAGGGGATAGGCATTCTTGATTGTATGTTCATTCAGGTACCTATAATCCTGACAGGGACAGAGTGAGCCATCCTTCTTTGGAACAAAGAAGAAGGGGGAGGCTTGAGGGGATCTTGAGGGGATGATACAGCCCATCTTTAGATGTTTTTCAACAAAAGCCTTGCAGGCTTCTTGCTCCTAAGGATTTAGGGGGTAGTTTTTTGCAACACAAGGAGAGAAGGTATTTTTGAGTTCAATGGCATGATCAAAAGGGCAAGGAGGTGATAGAAGGTCATGGGTCTTTTCAGAAAAGATATCTGTGAAGAAGGAGAATGGTTTCAGAAGGAACTTCTGTTCTACTTTGGTTTGTGCAGCAATCTCAGTGGAGAATGTCATTTTTCAGATGAATTTCCCTTTTAACCAGGTTTCTCTCTTCCTTAGTCAAGTGGAAGTCTTTTTATCTGGGTCTTCTCCTAACCAGCACATCAGATATCTGGTAGGGACAGTGTCAAAGGGTTTCTGGGTGGGTGGAAAAGGTCCAGAAGAGATAGGGTCCCAGTTATCCAATTAATCTTGGGGTTGCGAGATCTGAGCCAGGGAATCCCAAGGATCACTTGGGATCTCCCACAGCCTATTACCATGAGGTCAACAGTTTCTTTGTGGTTGGGGAAGGTGAGGAGGACAGAGGTTTTAGTCTTGATGGTTCCAGACCTATTTTCTGTCCCATCCACATTATACACCTTGATAGGTTTTGGGGGGGTTGAGTGGATAGGATTAATCTATGGACAAGGGACTGATCAATGAAATTTCCAGTTGCCCCACAGTCAATGAGGGCAGAGGTGTCAATGGTTTTTGCTTCATGTGAAAGGGATAGATGAACTCATATTGTTCTTTCTGACAGTTCAGCTAACAGTACAGGAGCAAGAGTATAAGGAAGGGGAGACGTTGAGACATCCTTCCTTCTTAAAAATCCTCATCTTCACAATGTTGGTGGACTGGACCTCCTCTACTTCTTCTTCTCCTTCATCAAAGCAGACATGGAGGACCTGCAAGATCTGTTGGAGGTCCTTCCCTTTTGCTTTTAGGCTGTGCACATACTGTGCAAGTTCAGAAGGGGGGGTAGTTTCAACCACTTGGATCCTAGCAATGGATGGGGTGGAGGGAGGACATCTTCCTCAAGATTGGTTCAGATGGTTGGTGTGATTATGGGTTGAACATCCCACTTTCTTACAGATAAAACAGAGGTGATTGTGGAGGCAGCATGCCTTCTCTACTGGGGACAGGTTTAGAGCATTGATGTCCATGGCATTGGAGTCTCAGGTGCAAGGGGAGGTACAAAAGGAGAAGGAGAAGGAGCAATTGTCTCCCTTCAGGATGTTATTATTCATCTCAAGGTGTTCTGTGAACTTCTTGGTGTTCTTAACCCACTTCTCATAGGTATCTTGGAGGTCTTTCTGGGAAAAGACAAGATGATGAAGGGGAGGATACAGCCCCTTGGCAAATTTCTGGAAAATGGTGGCTTTGTCTATGAGGTGGGCACAAAGGACTGCAGTGGAGAAGTTCTGAACATAGTCTTGGAGTTTGTAGTCATCAATAATTCTGGCGTCCTTTCTGTTTTGGATTATATTCTGTCAGAGGATGTCTAGGGTTTGTCTGACTGTTCCCTGGACATCATAGGGGATGAAGATAGATTTGAAGTCTTCAACTACCTTGTCAAAGGTTTTGTCTTCTTTCTTAATGGTGGGGTCTTGTAACATATGGTACCATTTTTCAGTGAAATGGACACTGGGTCCTCCTCCCATCTTGTTGAGGAGGATGTAGATTTTTGGGGGATTGGAGGAGAAGATAGTATTGTTGGCCTCAAAGTGGCCTTTCATGGTGCTGATCCACCATGCTGCTTTCTCAGAATCACCAGAGAAATTGGCAGGGAGAGTGGACTTTAACTCAATTGGTTTGGGGGTGATAGTCATGGCAACTGGAGATGGGATGCAAGGTGGGAGGGAGACTTGGATGGGCAATGGCAGCCTAGAGTAATTGTAATTTACAGGGGCAACATGTGGAACATCTACTTCAATATCAGAGTCAGAGGATTCTTCCTCAGTAGGTAGGGGTTTGGTGACAGGTGATGGTGTTGAGCTGGCAAGGAATCTTTGCAGGGCTCTCTGAGCATAAGGAGAGCAAGGACTGGGGGCAGTAGAATTGGAGGAGGATCCAGCAATCCTTCAATGAGGGTTGGGTTGATCAGCTATGGTGACTTACTTTGCAAGGGAAGTGTCAGAGGGACAAGCTAGTTCTTTTGTAACATTGTGAGGGCTCTTCTGTGCCTGAAGCAAGGATCTTGGACTCTAGGAGGTACTCATGAAGAGACTCAACATCTAGAGAGCAAGAATTCAAGTGGAGATCACACCAAGTGAGCACAGTAGGACATAGAATAACACAGAACTAGCTAAGGTTTACAGGAAGAAGATAGCAAGTTCTAATAATACATTTCAAGCAGAGAGAGAATACTGAAGTAGACAACCACCATCAGTGCACTGACCATGGTGACAAAGAAAAGCTGACTAAGTGAGAATGTTGGAATTGAACCAACAAGAGAAATAGCTTAGTAGCAGGTGAGAAGATCAGAACATGCAATGCATAAAAGATCATTGTAGGAGGGATTAGTCCAAATCATGGGTCAATCAAAGAGAAGTGGAATGACAAAGATGTCCTCTGGATAGAGGACAGCTAGAAATGAGAGAAAGGTAGTTTGTGCAAAGGGAAACAAGTGTTCATGACAGAAAGTTAGGAGAAATAGACCAAGGTAAAGGCAGACAACTGTAACAATATGCCTTTGCTGTCCATGTTTTCAAGCCATGTGGTCCAGTGATCTTGTTTGGCTGATTTGATGGTATTTGTATACTTATTTTCAAGGATTGTTCATTCAGCATGGCTGGGATGATCTGGTAGTGCTTAGTTTTTGTAGGCAATGGAGGAGGTTTATCAGAGTTGCTTTCAGAGGTGCATTAGGTCCATGTTCCACCACCATTTTGAGATCAGGCATGGTTTAGTTTGGAATACATGTTCTTGAATTGTTTTCTGGATTGCCTGGGTTAGGTTGCATGTGGTGGCATTGAGTTTGATGGGGATTAGGATGGGATAGTTGGCAGGCATGAGGGTTAGTTCATGTTCAAGGGCAATGTTGAAGTCTTTTCACTTTATATTGTGGAAGTCCCAGTGGGAAGAAGAGTTTGCTGCTGGCATTTCAAGCTCAAGTGTGGTAAGGATTGGGACATGGTCTGTACAGGTGCACTCTTGTGGGATTGTTTGGCATTTGGTGATGGCATTGATGGTGTGTTCAGTGCAGAAGACATTGTCCAGTTATGTCTAGTTCTTGGTTGTTTGGGCTTGTAGCATCAGCATGTCTTTTGGAAGTGCTTGCTGTAGATTGAATTCAGCCAGTAGAAGGAGCAGGGGCTCCATGGCATCCAGGTAACTATTTTCCAGTAGATGCAAGTTGCATTCCTCTTTCCACATTGGATGGTGGCAGTTGAAGTCACCCATTCAGATCATATGGTCAGAGAGTGCCAGGCATATGTCCTGTATGTGGCTACTGAAGTGCATGCTTAGAAGTTCTAGCATGGTCTGCAACTCACTGGTATTGTATATGTTAACAATGGTGCACTTTCCATGTAGTCTGTGAATCTGGATGACTACCACATCCAGTAAGGGAAAGAAGAGCTGGGTTCAGGTGTTTGTGTCAATCAATTTTAATATGAGTATGATCATGCATGTGCATGGAGTGCCATCAAGATAGCATGTTGTTTGGTATTATCATATACCAAACTCCACTGAGTCAAACTTGAGTCCTCCAGACTTAACTCCAGACTACCTTAATCAACTCCAGACTATCTTTACTTGCTAAGTCTTGTCTTCCTTACTCCAGACCAACTCCAAACTTCCATTACTTACTTCTTTGAATAATATGTCTTGACATCTCCATTCTTATGTTGCTCCAACATCTTTGTTCCCCTGTGTTAAGACCAGGAACTCCAGTCCAAGTCTGGCTGGAGTTAAAGGGGCTTTAAGTGGAGGTCACAGGAAAGACCATGGAGGTGGTTATAAAGTCCAGAGCAGAGCAGAGGTGTCAGAGATGAGGGAAAACACAATGAGGACATCAGCACAGGACTTATATGTCATGCCCTTGAGCAGGTTCATGTCCTCATATTTCAGAGGGATGGAGCTCCAACAGGAGAAGGAGCAGAGGTGAGGAAAATGTTGGACAAGGATAGGAATGTGTCAAAGTCAATATTCAAGCTACAGGAACAGATACAGGAGATATCCTTAAATATGAACAGAGTAAGGTATGGAGTAACAGAAGGGGAACAAGGACATGAAGTAACGTATAAGCAGAAGTGTCAGAAGTGTCAAACAGACAACCAAGGAATGGAGAAGGGTCAGAATACAAGGATATACTAAAATAGATAAGGGTCCAGGCACTTCCAAGTGTCCCAGCATTGGTCTGATCAGAGATATGGAACTCTGGGCATGAGGAGGAGGAGGAGGAGGAGGACTGAGGGAGATGACTGGAGATGGTTGGAGATGGTCAGGGGAGAGGCCAGTGGGGTCGGAGAATGGATAGGATGCATGTATATGACACCCTGTCATCCTGACATCTCCATTCCTATGTCATCCTGACATCTCTCCATTCTCATTTTACCTTGACACTCTGTCACTCCTGTTTCACCTCCATACCTTTGCACATTGTATGTCTACCTGATCTTGTTTCCACCTTAGTAATCTGCCTTTGATCTTAGTATAGAATCTCTGTACTTCTGTTCTATATTCCTTAGTCTGAATATCAACAGAACTTGACATTCTCCTTCCTTGTCTGATCTCCATTCTACTCCACCCAACTGAACTTGACTCTCCTCATCTTGTTCATCATCTCTCTGACTTGAGTTCTTAGTAACTCTCATCTGACCTCTGACCCTCCAAAATTTGGACACTGGACCTACATAAGGTGCACCCCATAAGGTGAAGCCAAGTCCCAGACCAACAAATACAACAACTCCAGCATTCTGGAGTTACACTTGGAGCATGTCACCTGGGTTTAACAAGTGCCTTGTTTTCCAAGTAGCACCACCCATCTTCTGCTGTGTTGACTGTATAGTTACTCTTCTTGGTTTGCATAGTAGAGGATTGTATTCTTTGCAAGGTGATGGAGTGCCTTCTTTGGCTCCTTGTTTGCATTGGGGGTGTAGGAATTCTTGCCAATGAAATGCTGCTTCTCCTTGTATATCCTGGTCCCATGGTCACTTCATGGCCTGGGCTGTGGTGGAAGCTGCCTGGTATGGGTGGAATGGTTGGATTGGTGCTCAGCAGGTGTGTGCATGTTTCAGTGCTTCTTCAATGTCTTCTCTATTCCAGGGTCCTGTTTGGGGTGCCACATGGTTAAAGAGAGAAGCTTCATCAGTAGACACTAACAGGGCTCATAACCTGTTTTATTGCTAGGTTGTTCACTAGCAGATTTGGATAGAAGTTCTTTTAGTTGTTGTTCAATGTAGACAAAGTACAACTATATCTAGTATGTTTGAATAGAAGTCCTCTACTAAAGTAATTAGTTATGTATATAAATAAAGATCTAAAATCCATATCTCAGTTGCTGTCCAATGTAGACAAAGTACAACTGAGAAAAGGACTAAGCAAAGCCAGAGGTCTAAAAGTGGGTAGAGATATGATCATATCAGCTCCCATGAACTTTGCTAACCAAAAAAAATAGGAGATCCAAGGTTAAACAAGGAACTCCAGTTAAGTCTGATGAAAAAAGTAAACTAAAGTGAATAAGAACAAAGTTACCTCCAGAGTCTGTCTGGAGTAAGTTAAAGTATATCCAGAGTAGGTTCAACTAAAGGTGGAGTCAGTGGACCCTGACAGTGTGCTGAGTGAAGAAAATGGCCACAGTCAAGGCAATGTGATGTTTATTCCTAGGATGGCTTTGGACTCTGAAATGGAGGACTCTCCTGTTTCTGTTAGAAGGTTCCAATTTCCTGTGCATCTGGTCTATGCCATGACCATCAACAAATCTCAAGGTCAGATATTAAAGCATGTTGGAATCAACCTTAGAACTCCTGTGTTTTCTCATGGATAATTGTATGTTGCTTTGTCACATCATACTCACCTCAAAAATATCAAGATTCTGTTTCCTGATGATGACAATATCAAGACAACAAATATAGTTTGGACTGAGGTATGTAGGAACTTGGAGATTTGATTTATATGATATGTTTAATAGACTTGACTATTTGTTCTGTCAG
>JBBPKJ010001007.1:0-13996 GCA_038089195.1 Brasilioporus rufonigricans | reverse complement strand
CTCCACTCGCTACAAACAACTTGGGTGATGCAGGATCTCGACGAGGCCATTGTCCTCGGTTGAGAAGCGCTCTCACTTCGCCCGCGAGGACATCCTAAGCCCTCATCGTCTTTGAACAACCTTGCGGTTTATCTCTCCACTCGCTATAACCAGCTTAGGGAGATGCAGGATCTCGACGAGGCCATTATCCTTGGTCGAGAAACACTCTCACTTCGCCAGCAAGGACACCCTGGTCGCTCATTGTCTTTGGACAACCTTGCGGTTCGTCTCTCCATTCGCTACGACCAGCTCTGGGAGATGCAGGATCTCGACGAGGCCATTATCCTCGGTCGAGAAGCACTCTCACTTCGCCCGCAAGGACACCCTGGTCGCTTGATGTCTTTGGACAACCTTGCGGTTTATCTCTCCACCCGCTACGACCAGCTTGAGAAGATGCAGGATCTCGACGAGGCCATTGTCCTCGGTCGAGAAGCACTCTCACTTTGCCCCCAAGGACACCCTGGTCGCTCATTGTCTTTGCACAACCTTGCGGTTCATCTCTCCACTCGCTATAGCCAACTCAGGGCGAGGCAAGAGTTTGACCTATCCCTCCCCGATTCCCCCATCCAAGTGAGCTTCCTTGTGTGCTGCCTCTGTATTCTGTTCTTATCGTTACCACAGCCAAGTGACCAGCAAGAACTATTCTCTCTTTACACTCAGCTGGCAGATGTGTCCCACGTAGTATCTCTCCATGACCTAGCCGCTTCTCGAGCATGGATTCGTGCTGCTGAAAATTTCAACCATCCCTCGACTCTTTTAGCCTATGAAACATCTCTTCGCCTGCTTATTCAACATATTTCCCTTCTCCCTTCCTTACCACAACATCTCCACATTCTCAAGGACCGAACATCCTCACTCGCAGTGAACGCATTCTCGGCCTGTCTTCGTAATGGTGCGCCAGAGCATGCGGTCGAACTGCTAGAGCAAGGCCGAGGTGTATTCTGGAACCAGCTCACTCGCCTCCGCTCCCCGGTCCATGACGTCATTGCATCCGGCCCGGATGGGGAGATGTTGGCATACGAGTTCACTCGTCTGACCTCGCTGATCCGTAAGGCCCTCGATTCCCCCGGAGTAGATCAACATGAACAATTGTGTCGACTCAACGTCGAAATGCAGACAGTTGTGACTGCTATTCGCGGGTTGCCTGGCCTCTCTCGTTTTCTCTTGCCCTTGCTCTTCTCAGATCTTCAATACGCGGCCAGTGGAGGTCCTGTCATTATTGTAAATGCAAGCCAGTATGGTTGTGATGCACTCATCGTCTTCAACGACAGACATCCTGTTCACATTCCATTGTCGATCACCAAGGAATATGTCCAACTCTTATCTTCAAGAATCCGTACCTCAACTGCCCACACAATATCGTCGGATATGACGAGGGAGCTGGGTCGAATCTCACGGGAGCTCTGGGACGATATTGTCTTCCCTGTCGTTCGTTTCCTCCAGACGACATGTCCATTACACTCCCGCATCTGGTGGTGCCCTACCGCCGAGTTCACTGACCTGCCCTTGCATGCTGCTGGTCCATATAGGAAGGGTCAACAGAACCTCGCCGATCTCTACATCTCCTCTTACACACCAACCCTGAGTGCTCTTATTCACGCTAGACGCCCACGATCATCAAAAGTGGCGAGTAACGTGAAACACTTCGTCGGCATTGGTCAAGCAAATGCGACTGGCCAGAGTAAACTCCTCTCAGTCAGTTCTGAACTGGCTAATATCGGTCAATCCATCAATGGTCCCGCAACATTCAAGCAAATTGAGGGTGACGAATCCTGTACCTCACGGATCGCAAAGGAACTCGGAAAGAACCAATGGGCGCACTTTGCATGTCATGGTCTTGCAAACCCTGTAGAACCATTCAAGTCTGCGTTCGCTCTCCAGGATGGGCACTTCACGATCGAGCACATCATTAACTGCAATTTACAGGACCCTGAATTCGCGTACCTTTCCGCATGTCACACGACCGTCGGAGACGAAGAGAGCCCAGATGAGGTCATCCATCTCGCATCGGCAATGCAGTTCGTCGGATTCCGGTCTGTTATTGGGACGATGTGGGCGGTGGACGATGGCGAGACGAACAAAATCACGTCCACTTTTTACAGGTATATGTTGGATGACCGTGGTCGTCTGGACTATACCCGGGCGGCATTCGCACTGAACCAGACGATGAGATCGATCAATGTACCACTTGATCAACGAATTCTTTACATACACCTCGGTGCTTAATTAGTCTTTTCGATATAGATCGATTGCCCCTCACATCGTATTTATACCACAAACCGATCTTACGATGTGCAGTCTCAGGTCTCAGGGTTATCAGAACTGGTAGTCAGCGATACAGAAATAACTGAAATACTTGAGTCTAAATCCATGTATTCGAGATGAGAAGTGCGACTATTCGCGGATCAAATGGATCATATACCTATGATTTACCATACAACTTGGTATTGGTTCAGCCAAATAAATGCTGTTCTAGTTGGAAGGAACGTGTTCACTGCAACCTCCTCGAGGTTAGCACCACCCTCCGTCCTCTTGAACACCTTCACACCGGCATTGCCCGCGAACCCAGCGGCAACGATGTACCCTTCACCTCCAAATCCTGCCTGCTCCCTGGACATCATCCCGCGGATCTGATCGAGACCAGTATATACCTGTTTGCACAGAACGAGCTGGTTGTCAACGTTCTCAAAGATCGCAATTGTATCTCCCCGAGGGTCTTGTACGCCCGTGTACGCCCGTATTGCGATTCGACGCGTAGATATACGGGGTAGGATACTCTGCAGTCGGTTCTGGAATGAGAATTTCAGCAGCGGCGAACGCAGAGCCCGCGAGTGGGTCAGGGGGAATGATGGAAATATTTGAAAGTATCTGAGAAGTCCCGTTCGGATAGGAGGGAACCTCCTGGATCGTCAAGGTACTCGCCAGTTCGTGGATGGTGTACAATATGTTATCTGGAACACAGTCAACATGAAGGACCGACAACTCAGAGTGCAAGGACAGGTACCCCTGATACGAATGTGGCGAGGTCCGCTGCCGATAGGTTGTTGGATCTCTCCATGGACTACATAATCTCCAGAGTTTCCATCGACTTCACCGAGTCGCCAGATCTTGTCGTTACCTTATACATGGATGAGATACCAGGTCAACTCATTTGGATTGGCTGACCTTATCGGGGATGAAGACCTCACTGCCGTATTGGTAGGTCATGTGAGGTTCTGAGACACCCTGGGTGCCCGTAGTTGGTACAGGGAACGTCCATATGTCCGAGTTGTTGACGAAATGCAAGTAATCATCCGCTGTGGGGACGACCCGTGCTGTACCAGAGCCATACTATCCGATGGTCAATGGAGTAGCCGTGCGAGGTTACGAAGACGCGTACGTTGGCGACCGCAACTTGGCCTGTGGACAACCCGGCGCAGTAAGGAGGACCGTTTCCTCCAGAGCTGAATGTATCCACCAGCGTGAGGGCGCCCTCGTAGCCGGCGGTGAAGGATTGTATAGCTCCGACTGTGTTCTCGTTAATCGCACTAAACGAGAGTACTTGTGTCAAATCGCAGACGAGAAATGGATGAGACACGCACTACAATATGCTCTTGTTCGTTGGGTGAGAAATGATTCACGATGGGTTCCCGCCTGTCGTGTACTCGTTGAGATCTGTCAAGGTATTGTTATCCGTATTGAACAGGTGAGATGCGATATACGCAGTATAACCGCCAGCGAGAATGGTGAACAGTCGTGGTCGTCAGAATTCGAAACGAGAGGGAGGCTTCGATTGTTTCGTCGTCGCCAAGCCAAAGCTTATATCTGCATGAATAACCACATCGCCACGGCCTATTCGACGTCTAAAAGAAATGTGGGACGCAGTGGGAACAAAGGATGTTGTGTCAGATGGGGAAAGGTCACGAATGAGAGTGATATAACCGAGGCGAGAATAATGAAAGCCGGGGCAAAAACTTTGTGACGTTCCCCGCGGTCCGCAGCGGCCCGCAGGGAGCCTATTCGCCGCAAGCTGGCTCACTGACCCAGAGTAGTCGGCAGAAGACTTATATCTATACCTAGAGTGTGAACGGACATTAGGTACGTCACATGTGCCAAATGATTCAGGGACTAGAAGTTAAGTTCGTGACGTTGTATTGATAGCCCGGGGGGTATACCGCCGGGCCCGAGATTGGTTGACTGATATCCTCGGCGATGAACCAGGGGGTGCATAAATTAAAGCTGCTCTTTTTATTCTGGTCGAAACTTCCCGAGCTTTTATATATTCCCATCTCCTGGAGAGAAAACGATCCCCACGGCGGTGAGAGCAACGTGTTTTCCCGCGCGTATTTTCCTCCTTGCCAAACACACGATTTGTGACGATGCCAAAATCTGGTTAGTGCCCAACTTCGCGAATCGAGACCTGAAGGAGATCATTAGAAACGAGATGTATACTATAAATTTGCTGGTCGAACGGTACAGTAGCCGATCTCATCGTTTGATTCAGCGCAAATGCCGCCCGAATATAGTCCAGACAACTAGGCTCATCTCAGACGTGCCTATAGAACATCGATGCATGATTGCGTACGATCACCTTGTTGATGTACCCAGTTGTGGTCCTGTAATACCGCCTTGCTGGAACTTGGCGGTGAAAGGCTCTACCCGCGAATCCAACAAGTTGTTTAACTGGTAGCCACATTAATTCCCTCATCTTGCATACCCTCAGATGGAAACGCATACCTTTTATATCCATGCTGGTCGACGAGACTCGCCGATACCTAACAAACAGGCTCGTGAATTCACGTCGTAGTTCCCGCGTATGGTGGGTGAGTCACTTAGTATGATCCATAGACGATCGTACGCCTTCTCTGATGTCAAGTGCGAGTCTGGAGAATAAGACCGAGACCCAAGTCCTCCGGTAATGTGGGTGAAGCTGCTCTGCAGCCAGAAAATAGCAGTGCAAAGCGTACAACAAGGCGATCGGGCGTTGAAAGTCGTTCGAATCCGGACGGAACGCCATCACCAAAGCTGGCAGCGGGTGGCTCGTATCTTTCTTCCATGCAGTTCCCCCAGAGACACGCAAAATCGATAAGAGTGCAAGGACAAGTACCCCTGATACGAATGTGGCGAGGTCCGCTGCCGATGGATTGTTGGATCTCTTCATGGACCACATAATCTCCAGGGTTTCCATCAACATCACCCAGTCGCCAGATTTTGTCGTTGCCCTATTCGCTACTCTGGCAAGTACGGCAAACCACGACGTGAGATGTTCCGGCTACTCCGCCCAACTGACGCCAACGTCGTTTGTCGAGGTAGAGTTCGCGAGACTTGAAATGCTGGGTGTTCGAGAAGTTTGAACTCTGGGGAAAACAAACAAAGCTGGAACACGCACGTAGAAGTGCGTCGTCGTCCCACATCTTTACCAGAGAAGTTTTCGTACGTGGTATGGCGCAGGCAGACGTTCGTTTTGCGAATTCAGGCCAGACAACGAACCGAGGAATGGGGAAAGGAGTGGAGCGACGCGTGATGAACGCGATCGACACGAGAAATCAATATGACATGGCCTATCGTCACGCAGACATGGACGGAATGAGAACGAACCTGCGTCGCGCGCTAGCCTGGATACGAGCTTGACTTGCTGACCGTCGATCCAGGCTCGAAGAAGGAATGTCTTGAAATGGGGGTTCAGTATTCAATATTCAGTACTCAGTGCCGGGACTCTGTGCATCATTACTAGAACCTCATGACCGTCACTGTGCTATGGCACTATTTGGATGCCAAACAGGACCGAAGTTCTGAAAAAAGGCTTGAAGGAATGTCGTGTGTGCACGCGCTGAGACACAAGGAGCTCACTCTCGCTCGTCTGACCTCGACCTCTATTCGAATGTTCATCCTCCGCTACGCATCTCGACCATCTCCAACAACCTCAGGATACACCACGTTTTGCTATCGTTATGCCACCACTTCCGAAGGTCAATCCTGAACTGTGGACCAAACTCAGGGGGGAATCCTGATGTCATCACTGCATACAATATCTGTCTCAAGCATGAACAGGAACCCGCCACTGATCTCAATTCGGTCCGCCACGTCAGGGTTCTCCGATTCCTTCTGCTCTATGCACCCAAACACATTCATGGCTGCCTCATCAAGCCCATATCCTCCTGCCAGGATCAGGCCGAAGTCCTGGTCGAACTTGGTAGATTCTTTGAGGTTCACGTCATGTTACCTTGTGAGTTTTCTCTTTACCACTCACACATCAAATTATCTTCTGTCTTGTTCAATCAAGAAGTACAAGAGTCAAACTCCAGTAACTAGTGGTTACATGTCAAGGTCGTCCACCAAACAACATTGGAAAGAGGCGAAAGGAAAAATTGCTGAGGTGCCCAAGGATCACAAAGACGCCAAAATTCGTGTCAACAGACGTTGCACGAGTTTACTCTTCATTCTTGTTTTTCATCGCTTACCTCGCACAGACTCTTATTCAAGACAAATGGCTATGTGCCATATCAGGTATTCTTGACAAACCGCTCGACTTTGGGCCCCCCATACCTCAATTTATCACATTTTCGACCGATGATCCTGAGCACTTCTCTGTTCCCTTGCCCGAGCTGCTTGCCTTGCACGCTACTTGCTGCAAGGTTGCTCACATGTCTGGTACTGCTGAGTACATTGATAAGATTTGTGATGACCCAGAGGAGACAGGAGTGTTTAGCCTTTGATGGCACTTCTGGCGACTTACTCCACTGTAAGCTAACATCGTTAGCAAATGCTTCGGCCAGTGTCAAGCTTGAGGGATGAAGGGTCTCAGCAGGGTTTTACACAGAAAAGGAGTGCAGGGGTCCTATGAAGTACGGAGCTCGGTGGCGGGGCTTTACATCGTTAGTATGCCAAGGCCCAAAGGTACGATGCGCTCGAACAGGTGACGCAAAAGGTTCGCTTTGCACATTGATCGTATAAGAGCCTGTTTGACAACATGTCGTTGAGCTTGTAACATTGTTTGGATCTATTTAACAAATGGTGAAAAGTCCAGCATTGTCTTCCAGGATTGGAGCAGAGATCATAGTATTCTAACCCTTCCCCTCCCCTCCTTATGATGATCCAATCTCTTCAATTGTTGTCTGATCCTATCTATACTGAGCTTGCTTGCCAGTGACATGACATTGTTCATAATCATATCTGTTCTCTCATTGAGATTCTCAATCAAGCTGTCACTATTATGACGGAAGATATGCAATTGGAAGGTAAAGCAAGATGGACTGATGATGAGGTGGATGTGCTAGTGGACTTTCTTGTCAAGCACTGCTCAGAATGTGGCGATGGTGCAAATTTCAAGCAATCAACTTTTTGAGCAGCAGCAGCACATCTGTGATCCCTTCTAGTAAGTGGAAAACCCAAGGATCATAATAGTGTCAGGTACAAATGGAACTGTGTAAGTCACTGAATCACCATCTATCCAGTGATTCTTACCAGTTCCAGCTCAAAAGTACCTATTCAACTATTTCTGCCTGGCATGCAAAATCTGGAGTCCACTGGGATAACGAACATGGAGCTGATATTGGACATACAGGCAGTATGGTCAGAGATACAGATAGCAAATTGATCAAGGAAGTCTTTTCAGAGTTTGTTGCTATGGTATGTTCTTCACCACTTAACTAATGTCCTGCTTGCTGATCTTGCTGATCTTACCTCTCACAGCATTCGGCAATGAAGGAATTTGAAAATAGTGGCTGGCAATACCTCAACTGATTGGATGAAATATATCCACCTGCTGAGGCTTTGGGATTTTCAGCATATGCTGGTACAGGAAAAAGAATGCCATCCACCTCTCAGTCTTGTGTTCCATCAGTGTTACGATTTATCCTTTTGCTCCCCTTATTCTTTTCTTTTCACATGATACTTAGCTAACCTTCAGACTTCACGCGATCCTGATCACGTATCGGTGATCTCCTTGTTTCATCTTCACTTCTCTTTGATCCCTGTTCTACTTTAGACTCTGATCTTCCCACAGTCATCTCCGTGGTCTTCTCATCTTCTCTTCCATTCTACTTTGCTTCTTCTTCACATTGCTTCTATCTCACAGAACCATGCGGCTCTCCACATTCCTTGCTTTCTTGCTCCTTTGGTCCTTGCTATTGTTCTCCTCTTTAGGATTTCCCATTGTTCTCCTAGTTTAGACAAATGGTCCATGCTTGCTTCCCAGTAGTATATATAGTAGGCACTCTCATGTACCTACTCCCCATCTTGAATCTACTCGATCCTCACCTGGTTATTACTCAAATCCCCTGCCATCTACGTCCTCCAGTCAAGCCCTAGCTACTTCATTGTAGACTAGGCTGCGGTTCTACACACCGTATAAAGCATCCAACCCCATTGAGTCTACGCCTTGGTCCTACCCAGGTCAAGCGTAACAATCAGCAGCTGCCACCACATACAACAAGGACAATGTGAACATCGTAGACCTGCAAAATTTCTCTATGGTAGACATCAGCAAACTGCTGGCCACAGATGCAAACCTCATTAACACTATTAGCTCAACTACAACAGTGCTCAAGTCCCTTACTCCACCCATACCTCCTACTCTGTCTACGCTGCTTACTCTGCCTGTGCCTTCTACTCTATACATGCCTTCCACCACCCCACTTGTTGCTCCCTCTCCAGGATCTAACACTCCACCCATACTCTCCGCCTCTATGTCTAATAAAAAGCTTAAATCAAAAGCTTCTACGTCATCTTGGTTCCAGAAACAGCCAGCATCAGAGATATTCACTGGTGGCAACTCTCTTTTATGGGCTGGTCTGTCCCCTTCCTCACTTTCATTGCCTGCCCCTCCATCCAAGCAGAGCCATGATAGCTCAAATAGCACTAAGGTTACTTTGGGTGGCAGCTGTCAAATGTCAACTAGCATTGCACTTCATGCCCTCAACTCCACCATTTGACACCTTGGTGATTCACTTAACAAAAGTATTCATGACCCATACAAGGATGTGGCAGCTGCGGTCCCCCTTCTTTACTGTGTGGATGGGATACCAGACAAGCACAAGTGTTTTATAAACATGTATATGACATCAAATCACACTATTGCAACTATTTTCAGAAATCTTCCATCAGATGCTGCATGCATTACTTACACTTCTAATATGTATATTCAATACTGTCCAACAGTGAGGACTGATGGTATAGGCCACATAGATGTTAGTATGGGCAAGTAGGTTTCATTTATGCCATACTGTATTACTTGTCTGTACTTTTGATATGTTGTGCACTCACTCTACCATGCTCAATTGATCAGATCTGTTGTCGATGTGGCTGAAAAGTAAGAATACAGTATACTAACTACACATCAAACAAATCATTGTCACTCTCAGTGTTGTCGTCACCATTGTCATCAAAGTCCCCAATTTCTGAGTTGTCCTCCAAATCAGTATGGTCTGCAAGCCAGATCTGATAATCATCCCACATTGCCTGCGCAATATCATCTCGCATCACAGTGGCTGCACTGTGCAACTCAGCTATGGTAGCACCTGCTCTAACCATAGGGCATGAAAAGTCAGTTACAATCGTGTTGTCCTCAGCCACTTCCTCCTCATCCTCGTCCTCATCAGAACTTGAATCATAGGTAGAAATAAAATCGTAGAGTGCAGCAAGACCTGCTGGAAGCTGAACTTGAACCTGAAGGTTATATTCAATGGGAAGGAGAAGGATGCAAAAACAGTGTTTGATGATTCTGAAGATCCGTTTGACAGCATTCCTAGCTGATGCATGATGAAGGTTGAAAAGTTCTTTCTTGTTCTTCAGCCTAAGGATGGGATGATCAGTGAAATGATGCCATCAAGTACTGATTGATATACCTTTGAGATGCCCACACCCATTCTGCCAGATGATAATGCACACCATGATATGGTATGAGTAACTGGGGCCAGAGAGGGTAGCCAGCATTGGCAAGCAAGTATTTTCCTGGGGGAATCTGTAGATCACTAGTCGAGATTGCATCATCATATATGTGCGTGTCTGCTGTGGAACCCTCCCATCCCATGAGCGAATAGATAAACCTAGGGCCAAAGTCACAAATAAAGAGTGCATTCTGAGAGAGAAAGCCCTTTTGATTGTGGAATCGTCCATACAAGCATAATGGAGGGGCAATAGGAAGATGAGTGCCATCAATGGCACCAATGGCATTTCAAAAATACAGCCAGAATTTGCAATTCTGTCAGATCTTGTGATATACACATCCTCTAGTCAGGAACTGGACAAATTTTGTGTAGAAAGGTGGGCCAGCAACAGTGTACAGAATCTTCTTAAAGTAGCTATATGCAGCTGGTGAGACTGACCACTAGAAAATAGAAAGCACTCACTGGGTGATCATATCATGGGATTGTTGAAAGAATTCTCTGATGTGCCATGTTGTGAGGCCAGTGGTACAGGTATAGAGGAATATAACAACTTGTTCTTCCAACATGACATAGTGTGAATCAGAGAGTCCAATCAAGTGAAGTTCATCAACTAATAACAAGAATGCATCCCAGTGCAGTCCAAGCTCACATTTGATGCGCTCTGGATGACCACAGATGAGCTCTAGAACCCACTTGTGGCCAGAAAGTGCAGATGTATGACATGGTGTGCAAGGCAGAGCAGTAATTCCACATAAGATGTTGAGAAGTGTGATCAAAAGGACATGGATTAGCTTGACTATGTGTATGACTAGCTGTCTTTGCTTATTGAAGTCACTGTGGCAGCGAGGTATCAAGGTCATCGATGAAAGTATATTATCATTGCAGGCTGTATTGTAGATCAATCACCTCATCAAAGGCGAGCCTCAACTAGTCCAATCTCTGTTCCAACCCTGGAAAACAATGCTGGGCTTTTCACCATTTGTCAAATAGGTCCAAACAGTGTTACAAGCTCATCAACATGTTGTCAGACAGGCTCTAACATTCTCATGCTACACAATCACTGACATCTGTCAAGATAAGCAAGCATACACACACACACAAGGGGAAGCAGCTCAGTTGATTAACAGTCGACCAACCAGTGCCTGCATGGACCAGTGTGCAATGTCACCTGTATACCCACCATCATATGCACTTTGTATGAACTATCTATTTTACCTTATCTTGTAACTTGACACCTTGACTTGATCATATGCAACTCGTTGATAGTGCTCTAGTCACTTCATCAGACACAATAGTGATTATTGTATATATTGTACCATTCAACACAGAGCACCTCAGTCTGTTCTACTGCATGCAACTGAGGTGAGCCTTCCATATCATACTTGCTACCTACTTGAGCTGACCATACATAGTATTGTTGTCCCTTGATAGATAGCCACGTGCCTCATCTTTTGCACTCATTTCTATTCACACCCACTACTTGTGCAGGTTATATAGTGTCCATCAAATGCATGTTGGCCACCACTGACAGTCTTCCACACATGCACCATCATCAACGGTCTCCAGTTTGAAGCTTCGATGCAATTGATCAACCGAAAGATGCCCAGCTGTCATGTCCAGATCATGACCATCAAAGTACAACACCAAGTGGTTGACATGCACAAACCCTTTCAGTTGTCTCACCAGATGTCAGCTGTCAGCAAACATGTGCTGTTGACTATCAATCCATATGATCCTGACCCAGACCTCTGTAACCTAACACAACCCATGGACATGTAAGGCAGGTGTTATGATCTTGTCATTTCCACGATTTACTGCTCTTTGGATGTGTTGCCCATGTAAAATAGCCAATCCCTCAACACAAGCAATGCTGACTGAAACCTCATTTCCCAAAATGATTGGAATCAAAAAACATGGCAGGCATCAAGACCTTGTCATTCCCATGAATTTCTGCCTGGAAACCTGTACCCTATGGAACACTTTTCCAAATCACCATTCTTGATCAACCTGGTGAGCCAGCATGGACTCAGACAGTGCTTGTGTCATTTTATTGTCATGCAAAATGGTGAATGGTGAAATGACATTCCTAATAGTTGAACAAGTTGCATTCACTGGTGGAACTACTCATTGCTGAGTTTAAGCAAGAAGGTGGAACCTGTTAAACTTGGTCGACATGCCCTGAGTGTAACTCTGGAATGCCAGAGTTGTTATATTTGGTTGGTCTGGGACTTGGCTTCACCTTATGTGGTGTGCCTTGCATAGGTCTGGTGTCCCAATTTCAGAGGTCGGAGGGTCAGGGGTCAGATGAGAGTTACTATGAACTCAAGTCAGAGGGACGACGAACAAGACAAGGAGAGTCAAGTTCAGTCTGGCGGAGTAGAGTGGAATGGACGGAGGTGGAGAACGTCAAGTTCTGTTGATATTCCGACTGAGGTATACAAGACAGAAATACGGAGATTATATAGTAAATCAGAGGTGGATTACTAAGGTAGAAACGAGATCGGGTAGACATACAATGTGCAAAGGTACAGAGGTGAAACAGGAGTGACAGAGTGTCAAGATAAAACAAGAATGGAGAGATGTCAGAGTGACATAGGAACGGAGATGTCAGGATGACGTAGGAACGGAGATATCAGGAAGACAGAGGAACTGAGGTGTCAAGGTGAAACATATCAAAGAGATAAGTACAGAAGTCTGGAGTTGTTCTGGAGTAAGGAAGACAAGACTCAACAAGTAAAGATAGTCCAGAGGTGAATAAGATAGTTCAGAGTTGAGTCCAGAGGACCAGAGTTTGGCTCGGTGAATCTGGTATGTGACAAGACCAGTTATATCGATGAGGCATTGTGAACCACTGAAAATTTGTCCAGTCGGTTGACTAGGGTGATCAGTCACTTTGTCTATGCTTACAATCCATCTTAGAAATAGTCACCACTAGCCTAGAATGATGAGGGATCTTGAAGAAGCCATTGCCTTCAACCAAGAAGTTCTTGACCTCTGCCAGCAAGAATACCTACTCCAACTCAATTCTCGGAAAAACCTTGTGAGGTACAGCAAACTTGGCCTTTGCAGATGCAGGAGCAAAGCTGGCAAGAGAAGGCTGCTAATAGTAAACATGAATGCCCCAATTTCACAAAGGTCAGGGAGATAGTTTAATCTTGAAGATGTGCTCGTGCTACTCGAGTTAATCATACTATAGTCGTTGCAGCTGCAGGACTTTTGAAAGCCAGGACGATATATTCAAAGTTTGTGTATCAATCACCTCTGGGGTCACTGGGCAAGTCTTCAGGGTGCACAGATGCTATGATAATGTGGGCACCAAGGTGTTGGTTTGTCACAACAAGATACTGGCATTGAATCCTTGGATTATGCACCGGAAATCCAATGGTTATTGGAATAGAATCACCGATTGTGGAGTCTTTGATGACAGACTGAGGCCAAGGGGATCAACAAGACATTGAAGCTTTGCACACTGTTGCCACTTATCCAACAACACTCCGTCATGGTTGGTAGAGCATTGTACTCTGGGCATTTTGTTGCTAGGAAGACAACAACAAGATTTGAGACATACAGGACATTATTGCATTGACGAGTAACCAATTGCCTGCAAGGTATAATAGTAGTCAGAAGTATGCTCGAGATTCTACACAAGTTATAGAATGTTGACTGTACATACTCTATCCAGAATACTAGCCAGTGGAAAGTTCTCTTGAAGCTACATGTTGATCAAGCTATCTGCTGTGATCTGCTTGTAACCCACCATGCATTGTTCAGCAGTGGTGAGCTTGAACAAGAGTGTGCCAAATGGCTGCCAAAGACAAGCAACTAGCCATCTTGCCCACATCTCTCTGTCTATTGGTGCCATTTGGACTGGAGCAGGAAGTGACAGCAATTGAGGTTCAGAAGGGAATGATGAATCATCAAGTTCTGTGTCATTGATTGTCATATTGTTGATCTCTTCGTCAATTTCATCTGGGTTCGGTGGGGGAGGTGACATAAAATTTACCTCTCCTTGGGCACCACTATGCACATCTTCATGCTCTAGGAGGCTCTCCAACCATGGATGAACTAGGTACAGAGTCCCAAAATGAGAT
>JBBPKJ010001006.1:0-14019 GCA_038089195.1 Brasilioporus rufonigricans | reverse complement strand
TAAAGCAAAGAATGCTATTCAAGTGACCAAAATACTCTCTAGTCTTACCAATCCACCCACCCATCCAACCACTATTCACTAGCACTTGAAAAAAGTGGCATGAAAGCTGTTTCCAAGCTAAGATATTTCCTTCTTTTATTGAAATCTTGTAAAACCTAGAAAAACTTTGAATATGCTCACACTAAAGAGGACCAGAAAAAGGTGATATGATCTGATGAGACCAAAAATAATCACATTGGATCAAAAATGAATGTGGAAAAAGCCAGGTAAGAGGCTCAGTAATAGGCTAATGAAAAGTACCAGTAAGTATGATGAATACTTTGTGATGATTTTGGACTATATGACTCAGGAAAGAATTGGCTATACTATAAAGATAGATGATAGGATAAATGGTGACCCTTACCTTCAAACTTTGAAGGATGAACATCATTCTTTGCTCTTCAAAATGGAATAAAATGAACAGAATGATGAATATTGATATGAGAAATCTTGAATGGATGACCACTAGTGGACTTCTGAAGGTCTGGGCACTCATGGAAGGATAGCCTTGATATGGTAGTACATAAAATACCAACATGGGTGGCAATAATATGGACTAAGTGGCCAGCATTAAGTCAAGCAAGGATAGTAGGCTTTTGACCACCTGTAAGAGATTGCATAGTAATTGAAGTAGAGAATAAGGATGTGTGGGAGCATTTTGAAACTCAGACATACTGTTTACATATGTATTTTTGTTTGTGACACCAACAAAGCCAAATATAGCTTGATTTGATAGAGATTTCAATCTTCAATAAAAAAAAAGTAACAAAACTGGCCCAATGAGGTGTTCATTTTGTAATGGTCATATCTTGGCAGCGATTGAATGAAATCACGTGATGCATAGGACAATGTTGTAGCCAAGAGTCCATACTACAATACATTCCACCAAAGTTAGATCTAATTCATTCATATGATTGCAGTGTGCTTCACACACTAGATTTGAATCAAACTTTGGGCTGGTTTTGGAAGTTGCTGTTAAGACTGGGAACTCTGGTCCAAGTCTGGCCAGAGTTTGAGGGGCTTTAAGCAGAGGCTGTGGGAAAGGTCATAGAGGTGGACATAGAGTCCAGAGTGGAGCAGAGGTGTCAGAGATGAGGGGGGATGCAACAAGGATGTCAGTGCAGGACTTACATATGTGTCACATCCTTGAGCAGGCCTGTGTCCTCATATTTCAGAGGGACAGAGCTCTGACAGGAGGAGGAGTGGAGGTGAGGGAAATGTTGGACAAGGATAGGAGCATGTCAAAGTTGATATTCAAGCTACAGGAACAGATACAGGAGATGTCCTTAAGTATGGTTGGAGTAAGGTGCAGAGAACAGAAGTAGAACATGAACATGAAGTAATGAGTAAGTGGAAGGGTCAGAAGTGTCAGATATACAACTGAGAAATGGATAAGGGTCAGAATACAAGGATATACTAAAATGGATAAGGGTCTGGGCACTTCCAAGTGTCCCAGCATTGGTCCAATTGGAGATATGGAACTCCAGGCATGAGGAGGAGGAGGAGGACTGAGGGAGTGGAGATGACCAGAGATGGTCAGAGATGGTTGGAGGAGAGGCCAGGGAGGTTGGAGAATGGATAGAATGCATGGATGTGATAGTCACTGTATATTCTTTCTTCCATATTACTATATGCACTGCTGATCCAGTCCTTATTTACAACCATTTACCCCTTGTCAGACACAGTAGTCATTCTTCATATACATATAATCTGTACCATTTAACTTAAAACACTCTAGTCTGTTCTACTGCACATGACTGAGGTGAGTTTCTTATACTGTACTCAATACCTACTCAAGCTGACTGTACATAGTATTATTGTCCATTGACAGGTAAATACCAGTTGAGTCCATTCTACCACATGCAACTAAGTATCATTGTTCCTTGACAGCCACATGCTTCAGCAATAGTGCATATTTCTGTCAAAGAATAAGAATGTTTGACACTCAGACATACTGTTTACATACATATCTTTGTCTGTAACACCAACAAAGCCAAATATAGCTTGATTTGATAGAGATTTCAATCTCCAAATAAAAAGTGACAAAACCAGCCCAGTAGATGTTCACTTTGGAATGGTTATATCTTTGCAGCATCTGAATGAAATCACATGATATATAGGGCAAAGTTGTAGCCAAGAGGTCATGCTACAATATGTCCCACACAAGCAAGATGTAATTCATTCATATGGTTGCAGTATGCTTTATGCACTGGATTTGGATTAAACATTGGGCCAGTTTTTGGAGTCACTGTATCTTGCTGCAATGTTTGATTTTGATAGCATTAAAGGTCAACAACAAAACTATTCCAATGAGTGCACTGGATTGATTGATGAATACCAACTGATATAGAAGGAATTGCCTAAGTGGTGTATATATTTTTAAAGAGCCCTTGATCTAGGCTTTCACCAATACCTAGGTCTATAAGACCAGCATCAAAGGTGCACCATCTATTTGCACAGCAATCAAAATAGTACCAATATTGGAACAGTTTTGTTGCTCAGTGTATATGATAAGATTGTATGGTAAAAATTTCAGAACTGATTTATGTACATATAGGCAGGATTTCTTTTCTTTTCTTTGCATTTTCTGTCCAGCTCTCTCTAATTAGATATCTTGCTAGGAAAAGCTAGGCAGACCTAGCCAACACTATACAGTGAAGGGGCATTTTGCTGATAAAACATCTTACTGTTTTAAAAAGTCTATAAAATATGCAGAAACAGTAATGAAATGTATTAGACAACATATATAGTAAGAAGCATGGATATTAAAAATGATATGGAAATCATTTCCAACAAGAGATCCAGGACTTTCCAAATAGAGAGGTATCAACATCAAGCTGATAGGTATTGTTAGAATATACAACTAGAGAATGGAGTGGAAGGTAAAAAGAAGCCCTAGACCAAGGGGCAATCCAGCCAAGGTAAGAACCATCAAGAGGTTGAATCCATCCATTTTTCACATACATACTATCAAAAGAAAATAGAGCATCTGTCCTCCACACTTTAATAATATAGTCACCAGATCCAGAAACAATGTACCTCCCATCAGGTGAGTAGGCAACAGAGTTAACAGAATCTGTATGCCCCTCAAATGGACCTGCCACACATTCACCAGTGGTGGCATTCCAAACCCTAATGGTATTGTCCAAAGAGCCAGAGACAATATACCTCCCATCAGGTGAGTAGGCAACAGAGAAGACAGAATCTATATGCCCCTTAAATGGACCTGCCACACATTCACCAGTGGTGGCATTCCAAACCATAATTGTCTTGTCTGAAGAGCCAGAGACAATATACCTTCCATCAGGTGAGTAGGCAACAGAGAAGATATAATCTGCATGCCCCTCAAATGGACCTGCCACACATTCCCTAGTGGTGGTATTCCAAACCCTAATGGTCTTGTCTGAAGAGCCAGAGACAATGTACCTCCCATCAGGTGAGTAGGCAACAGAGTTGACAGAATCTGTATGCCCCTCAAATAGACCTGCCATACATTGACCAGTAATGGCACTCCAAATGCTAATGGTCCTGTCCCAAGAGCCAGAGACAATGTATCTCCCATCAGGTGAGTAGGCAACAGAGAAGACAGAATGTGTATGCCCCCCATATGGACCTGCCACACATTGACCAGTGGTGGCATTCCAAACCCTAATGGTATTGTCCCTTGAGCCAGAGACAATGTACCTCCCATCAGGTGAGTAGGCAACAGAGTTGACAGCATCTGTATGTCCCTCAAGTGGACCTGCCACACATTGACCAGCAGTGGCATTCCAAACTTTAATGGTCTTGTCCCAAGAGCCAGAGATAATGTACTTCCCATTAGGTGAGTAGACAACAGAGTTGACATAACCTGTATGCCCCTCAAATGGACCTGCCACACATTGACCAGTGGTGGCATTCCAAACCCTAATGGCATTGTCCAAAGAGCCAGAGACAATGAACCTCCCATCAGGTGAATAGGCAACAGAGAAAACACGATCTGTATGCCCCTCAAATGGACCTGCCACAGATTGACCAGTGGTGGCATTCCAAACTCTAATGGTGTTGTCCCAAGAGCCAGAGACAATGTACCTCCCATCAGGTGAGTAGGCAACAGAGTTAACAGAGTCTATATGCCCCTTGAATGGACCTGCCACACATTGACCAGTGGTGGCATTCCAAACCCTAATGGTCTTGTCCCTTGAACCAGAGACAATGTATCTCCCATCAGGTGAGTAGGCAACAGAGTAGACAGAATGTATATGTCCCTCAAATGGACCTGCCACATATTGACTAGTGGTGGCATTCCAAACCCTAATGGTCTTGTCCCTTGAACCAGAGATAATGTACCTTCCATCAGGTGAGTAGGCAACAGAGAAGACTGAATGTGTATGCCCCTCAAATGGACCTGCCACACATTGACCAGTGGTGGCATTCCAAACCCTAATGGTGTTGTCCCAAGAGCCAGAGACAATGTACCTCCCATCAGGTGAGTAGGCAACAGAGTTGACAAAATCTGTATGTCCCTCCAAGGTATGAATCTCTGCTGGCCAGCTACTTGGCTGTCCTGACTTGATGGAGACATGCTTTTCAAGGTGGTCAACCCAAAGCTTCCAAAGTGGTGAACTCCAAGGTGTCTGGGGCATGGCTGACAAATACAAGTGGGGGGTACATTCTCTTAGCACAGGAGCAAATACTTGGGTGAATTGGGATGTCTCTGATGCTAACATGGCAATCTCTTGGCCCTGTCAATCATCCATTCAATATTCATTCTTTAACACCATAGTTCATCCTACCTTGGCCCATTCTGTCAAGATGGTACATGTCTCTTGCACAGATAGGAGGGGGGATAGTGGGAAGGAAAGGGAGAGCAAGCTAATGGCTTCCAGCCAGTAGGGAAGGTAGGTTTTGAAGAACACAGTCACCTCATCCAACAAGCTTGGGGTACATGCTGCATGTTGCAGATGGGACATCCAGTATCTGCATGAGTATGACAGGTGGGGGGGGATAGCCTTGTCTATGTGACATGGCAGGTCAGGAACATCAGCATTCCACTTTTGGGGGTCCTTGAGGTCACAGATGTTGAATCTGAGCATCTTTCGCATGCATGCGAGTAACATGCGGCCAAGGGAGAGTGAATTATTGGGCAGGATGGGAACATGGAATATCGAGCCGCGAGTCTCATCCAGTAAGAAGTCACGAAAAGAAGTATGAAGTGGCCGGATGGGCTTTTGCTCATCGAGAATTCCATCAAGCAATGATCCCATGACAGAGAGGATATCTCTGATCTCCAAGTGTCCATCGAAGAGAGCACAAAGGGAAGGGAGTGGTAGAGGTTCCTTGAGTGCAAGCACAACAGCCATCACATCCCGAAATTGCTCCTGTGCACTGTTCAAGGTAAATAGCTGCTGTAGGATGGTGTGGTACAGGTCATCGAGCGGGTAGACTCCATCACTGTTGTCGGTTCGTAAAAGTATCTCAAGTCGCTTGGATGGGCTGAGTCCCTTCGCGCCGAACCCCTTGATGAACCGGCATGCCGTCGATGCCCACTGGAAGAGATGCTGCGAATGACGGACGAGTAGTTGACACCACGCCTGGTCAGGCCAAGAAGAATCGAGTTGGGAATAGTCACGAAGGGAATGGTAGATAAATCTATGAATATCCTGGTCGACGATGTCTTCGGGAATGTTGCTCATTAGTTTACGGACGATCTGTGGGCCAGACGGAAGTGCAGCGAGGATGTCACTCTCCGGGCGAGTGGTGACCAGGAAACGAAGGTTCGTTGGTAGCCTGTCTATTTGCTTAAAAATCGCCTGTAGAAGCTGGTGGCGACTATCTTCATCACCACTTTCGTCAAGGGCGTCGATAATGATGACAAGTGGTCCAATACTGTGGAGGGACTGCATGGGCTCGACGATCAGCTTCCCTAATTGCTCTGAGGGTGATGTTGACACCCGAATCGCTTTCTCCTTCACCATTCCCAACAGCGCCGACCTGTACTGTGGATCGTGATCGGAGAGGTCACGTGCGATGGTACTGAAAACATTTTTTGGGTTCCGGTTCGCGACATCACTGCTGGCGAAGCAATACGATGACCCTAGTCGCTTTTGTCCATCGTATAGTCGAGCGATAGAGTGAGCCACAGCAGACTTGCCTGATCCAGCGACCCCAGTGAGAAGGCACACTCGTGGGGAATCGTCGTTGACATCATTGAGAATCTCGCAAATTTCCTCCAGGAAGGACTCACGTGTCCCCTCCAGACATCCCTTGTCCTGCGTATACCTAGCACCGATCGCATACGGCATATCATTCAGATCAATGGCTTCCGCTATATCCAGGTCCGTGAACATTGGACCACACTGTTAAGAGGTTGGACCTACCAATGTGTTCCACCACATCCATTGTACGAAAGACAGTGATCCCCATGTGTACCGCAACCCCCTCCAAGAATTTAGCTCTAAGATCTCGTAACTTGTTCTCATAATCCACGATGCTTTTATCGATATTGTTCATCGCGTATTTCGTTGCGCGAATCACTACATACGGAGATCAGTGGTGGCCGTTGTGTAGCCAATGATGACTGACGAAAATTGGGCTTGGAGTACTCTCTGATGAAATACCCACACTCCGTCACCTGCTGGATGAGGAGCGTAATGGTCTCCTTGTTCTTCTTGATTCTCTGCAAGGGCTCGGATTCTTCAACGAACCCCAAGACGTCGTTCATCGTTTCCACTAAGCTAATGATCCGAACGTCACGATCCTTCTGAGCGACGAGTACCTGTATGATCACCATCAGTGATCAACGATTGGTTGGATATCCAGCAACCAACCAACCTTGGTCGCAGTTGATACAACAGACAAAGCCAGAGACGCATACGGGTGAATCTGTGTCGCATTCAAGCCCCAGAAGGTGAGATGGGAAGCAAGTAAATACCTCTGCGATACCAGTCACAATCTTGTGAAAGATGTCTATCCTTTGCAAGAGTGCATCACAAGTAGTCTGGAACGTCTGTACTTGGGTCGCGACGCTCATGCTGGCATCAACCACCGAGCGGAGAGGGTCTGCGAATGCAGGCGTGCGGAGTTTGTTGCCCGCTACGTTCGCCCCAGCGACAACATCTCTAGCTCGACTTGCTGCCGCTTTATCCTTGTCTGGCTCAGCGGTTAATGTGAACTGGATCGTGACTCCCAAAATATCGGATCTATCTTGACCATCGTTGCGAAGAGTCACCTTAGATCCTTG
This sequence comes from Brasilioporus rufonigricans, assembly GCA_038089195.1. Taxonomy (NCBI): domain Eukaryota; kingdom Fungi; phylum Basidiomycota; class Agaricomycetes; order Boletales; family Boletaceae; genus Brasilioporus; species Brasilioporus rufonigricans. Next base: position 6,758 of record JBBPKJ010001006.1, on the reverse strand, counting down.
GATCGTAGAGATCACGTCAATAGAGCACTGGGTCTGAAACAATGTCTTCGTACCACTATCTTTCGAGTCTTCCAAGACTCTACCGACGGTATGAGAGAAACTTGCAACCAATTCGTTCTTTCCAACACGGTGTTTCTGGTAAACCTTTACGAGGAGAATGGAATGGTCATTCCCGTCACTGACAATATTCAGTTCTCCGGTGCAAAGTAAAGGAAGATACCCACAAATCCAAACAGTCTTCCCAAGAGGTGTGATTCTCTGACTCCTTGGTGCTATCCGTGGATCGCTCGACATCGCCTACAGTGAACTTGATGTAGAACTGCCTTGCAGCCAGGAATTTGCGCGGCTTTCGAGTGTGAAGTTCGATGTCTGAAGAACAGGGAACTCGTACGCAGCGAGACGCCTAGCGCTACGACGTTACCTTTGATGGTGATCGACTTCGCCCTGGAACCATGTTCAGCATATTGTGAACGAAGGTATGGACATAAACGGTAGACATACATGATATCTTGAGCCGGATTTACTGTGCTCATGGTGTTACAGGTGGAATTGTTGGTAAATATACGACGAGGGAGGGGGGTACTAAGTGGGGGAAACTGCGGAAACCGGCACGTGGATGCAGGCTTCTCGCTCGGCCCGGGGTCCCGTCAAGAGTCTCGATCGGGTAAAACTAGACGGAAGCTCTCATCCCACCGTCTCTCTGTGCTCTCGTACAGACGAGTAGATCGTTGATAAGTCGGAGAGGAACAATTGTCCCGGAACACACTTTAGGGGAGTACTGGCGTATCAACATGCAAGAGTGTGGTTTTTTTTCTTGCATCCAGAAGTCATGTTCTGACTCGGAACTGGAGAGGCCGCATCGACGCTATCAAGAAGAAGAGGGAAAGTGTAGGTGCCACACGCTACGATCACTGGACCCTGGAGTTTGGTGGGTCATGACAGGCATTGGCAATGACAGATCCGGTGACAACATAACTAGGCACACTGTTTACAATAATAAGTCGACGGGTGGAGTGGATGCGCGACTCACAACCACATGGGCACTTATAACTGACCTTATTGTTGGTCCAGCTTGAGACCGAGTGTCTCCCTCGGGAGCTGTGCCAGATACAGTGGAACAAAAAGCTGCTGCGAAATGTATTCAAGGCTATAAATAGGAGAACGAATTGAAACGTACCAAAAGAATATAGTGCATGTGGTGGGTAGTCGGAGCTCTAGAGTTGGATGAAGATTCAAGGGAACTGCAAAGTGTCTAGATGGGAGCGTACGCTGTGATCTTGAGTCCAACTTGGACGCCCACCAGTATTGTCCGGAGCCTCACGCAGTACTTAGCTACCTCTTCATACTCAATGGTTGGCACGAAGCCTTTGAACAAGTAAAAGGCTGCGTAGGCAGTCAGAGTAGCAATTTCTTGAAGACTAGGTTAGCACATGAAAGTTTCTCTACGTTCGACCGGACGAAAAACTTCGAAACAGTGTCCTCCCCAGTGTCTTATCCGTGGTAAAGCCCAGACCAGTAGTGTACATACAGCTGGAACGCGAAGACTCAATACTTACAATCTGGAGATCTGACCTCTGGTGATTCGGAACATTAGATGTGTATCGGCCATACCTCTCTTTAGTACATAACAGGTGAAGAAACGACATGCACGCCATTTCAGTTTCTGGCAATCCTCTTGGTGTATGACAAATTCGTGTTGCGATCACATGAGCTGTCTTTCATACTAGACCTGTCAACTCAACAGATCAATGTTACTAACATATATTACACCGATATTCCAGTCTGCCTTGCCATCACCACTCGTCTACGTTCGTTTTACTGCTCCACCATGAGAATGGCCTCATCAGAGACCAAATCCGAGTCCGGATGACGCGCAATACTCGCCCTTGAGCAGGTACGTGCGCACCCATTGGTGCGGGCCACTTGTCGTCATGAATTTGAGCCGGTCAGTAAGATCCCACATCAGAGAAGTTAGTGCTCCCGGGACTAGCAAATACGAGCACCACACCGAGGAGGGTGTCTATGTTTGTGCCGCCCGTGGGACGCCTCTACAAGAGGGACACCAAGCTCAAGAGATTGTGGGTGGCCTACCTTCCTCCATGGTAATGGAGGTCCGTCGTGCCTTAGTCGCTTATCGTAGATTCTAGCCATTCCTAGTGTTGTGAGCTGGCATAAAGACCAATCAAATGGCATAGTTGAAATGGAGATAAACCTGCACTGCTTAGGGTAGGCATCTAGGCCACGTTTTCAAAAATCAATGATTTCCTATGCTAGGTACGTTCTGTGGTCGTTGCTTTAGTCCATTGACTGACGAGCGATGGCAGCCGATGAACGACACACATTAATTCTGTTTTACTAACTTTCCATGAGAAGTGACCATGAACGCTAACCTTGCGATGTCCCGACTCATTATTGTTGCATGTACCCTTTATGGAACGCCAGGCTTGCAGAGATGTACCGCTAGCTATGTGTCAGAGTGCATATTACTCGAAGGTGAAATGGACTGATGGACAAGGCTTCTGAGAAGGTAGATTGAAGGGTGTAAAATGGTTGGACAATTAAATATATGTGGTGTGAAATCGCTGACAGATGACCAAACAGTAGGTGCTCAGGGGAGTGAGGAAATTAGATGCAATGCGGGACTGAGGGATGACCAATATTCAGAGGCCTTCCGTGCTGGTAAGCTGGTCTAGTTCAGTTGCGTGGTCGTGTAGTTTGGAAGTATTTCCTAGACAGAAGGACGTCAAATGGAATGCCACGAGAATGGCAGCACACGAGCTACACTGACTTCGTGCCTTTGCTCCCACTTGTTACGCTCTTGTTCTGCCCACTGCACCTGACGCTCAAAGTGCTCCGCCTTGACGTCGACTTGCTATGGTCTGACAATGCGGTGAGCGACAGACGACAGAACCACAGGTGTCGGACACAACGCACTTTTCTGTCATCTCTTCGACGTTCTTTCGGCGGTGTCAAATTGCTCATCCACGAGGACAATCTTTCGCGCGACTCGCGGGACTGTGGCTGTCGTTTGTGGCGTTTGAGTACTGAGTACTCGTCTGCTTGGTCGGTATTTGCCTCGAACTTCGCGTTCGAGACATGCGATCTACACGTTGATAGAGGTGGTAGTATGTTCCTTCTCGCGCTGTTGCTGCTCGCATTGCTCCTTTTTGGCCTATGCTTCTTCAGCATGAGCGACGGCGGCATCTGACTCAGCATGGAGTGAATCCAATTTCTCCGCGGGGGAACGAGACGTGCGAGGCCGCACCTCTTTGACAATTTATATCGTATTTGTAGGCCGAGTAAGGAGACTTTGGTCGATGAAGCCAAGGGACAGCGGGTCGACGAAAATTCAACATCCATGCGCATCGACGCTCCGGTGGCGATGGCGTGCGGTCGGTGTTACCTCGGTGCGGCGTGACAATAGGGTGCGTGGGCGAAAGCCCCGGAAGGCTTTCCAGCCCGAAGCACGGTTGCGCGGGGGCGAACTGCGAGGGTAGGCTGGGCAGCGAGCAGTTCCAAGGACTTACCTTGTAAGGACGAAAGGGTCGCTGCAACTGCGAGAGGGCGTGCGACGAAAGAATGGTGAGACGAGACGCGCTCTTGACGGTCGGGCAGTCGCGCTACCAGTCATCACGTGCCGCGACGCCGCCTCGCGAGCAAATCAACGAGGCTGTCGCATGAACGTCGTCTTCTCGAAGTAGCCTCATTCCCTTATCCATTAGCAGATCGACCATCTCCGTTATGCGTTCCAGGACGACGAAAACTGTTTCTTTGTCCTCGATCTCATGCTCGGCGGTGATCTACGCTGTCTGTCCTCTCGTCCTCGCCTCCCAGTCCACACCTCACACTCTTCTCTCCAGTCCATCTCGACCGTCTGGGTACCCTTCCGGAAGGTACGGCCCGGTTCTATGTCGCAGAATTGTCCTCTGCCCTTGCCTTCCGCCACGAGAACCACGTCATGCATCGGTTCGTATACTCTTTCCCTTGCCCGTGTTCATCACCTCCACTTCCATATAGGGATATCAAGCCCGACAACATTCTCCTCCACGAGCATGGCCTGACAGACTTCGACATCGTCGTGCACTATTCGGACCGTAGGTTGCTCACCGGTGTAGCCGGAAGCATGGCTTACATGGTTCCAGATATTCTCGCAAGGCGTGGTTACACGTACACTATTGACTGGTGGTCCCTCGGCGTATGCGCATATGAACTCCTGTTTGGCCGACGGCCATTCAGAGGAAAGACCAACAGCGACCTGACGCACGCCATATCAAAGGACAGCCAGAAATTCCCCGAAGACGCCGAATTGAAGTGCAATCGAATAGGCATCCAAGTTATCAAGGGCGTGAGTCTCTTTTCCCCTTTTCTCCCACACTCGCTCACTCTCTTTAGGTTCCTAGAAAGAGACCCAACGAAGTGTCTGGCATATAAATCAGGCAAAGGTTTTGAAGAACTTTGACGACACCCCTGGTTTCAACCCATCGACTGGGAGGCCCTCGAGAGCAAGACGGTCACTCTTCCCTTCACGCCGGATGTGCGTTCCTTTCCCATGTTGCGCTTCTCAGCAAAAATTTATCCGCTCGTTTACCCTTGTCACCCACCTCAGATCAAAAAAGCCAACTTTGATGCTTCGCATGAGCTCGAAGAACTTTTACTCAAGGATAATCCTCTGAAAGCCAAGCAGCGGAAGCAACGTGACGTCAACTCTCTCAGTCCAGAAATGCGGCAAATGGAAGAACAGTATGGCCCTTGTTTACTCCCAATCCATACCCTTCTCAATACTGCTCATCTCCAGGTTTGCTTCATATGACTTCAAGAAGATGCAGCGTCGGTCGTACTATCCACATAATCCACAAGTAGTATCACCCACCACAGCCATCATATCGACGGGAGGTTTGGTTGCCTCGAGACCGGTTACACCTATGGCCTCCCATCGGCACGGAGTGGAGATTACCCCTGCTGTGCATGACTCGTTTGAGGGACACTACCACTCTTCGTTGGAAAAGGCCGACTTCTCCGAGAAAGCTTACTCGTCATCGCGCGATTTCTTCATGTGTTGACCAATGATTGGCCGAAGTGCGTACCCAAGCCGATTTCGATCTGTCTCCCATTTATTGCACATTCTACGGACATTTCCCTTGCATCATTATTAGTTTAACTCATAGCTTAATGGGTGTCTCCATTCCTTACCCACTAACTTTACCGCGCAACCACGCATACAGACACGTGTCTTATTGCACTCCCTAACCTGCGGCTCACGACCCTGCAATACCTCTTGGATGCCATAGCACTTGTGTTGACTTTCTTTTTTTTCCTCTTTTTTGCTTGTTAATCTCTTTCGTCCTTGTTCTGTGCTTTGGGCATCTCTTTCGTGTCAGTCGCTATGCAGTATGACCTTGCTCATTGATCCAAGTTCATCAGGGTTTTGGATGTCATCGTTGACTAGCCAGATTCTGGGGTATATAACACCACCGATCATGTACACACTGATTGACTTTCTTTTACGTGGGTATGTTGTGGGCATATAGATACACATGCCTGAGGTCAACTGGCAGTTGATGCAAATGCATGTCACACCGAAATAAGCATTTCCAGACCCCGGTAAAGAAACGAAATATTTTGGTTACGAACAATATTGTACAAGGGAATGGATTGAAAGGGGTGGTGTCCCTTCGCGTTTAGTTTAGAACGAATCGGGAGATCCTCTCCACCCCATCCTGAATGTTTTCCGGGAAGATATGCGGCAGAACCCACCACCCATGTGGACGCCCATCGTACTCGACGAGCTCCACTGGCCTGCCCAGCGCCGCAAGACGCCTTTCCAGCTGATGCACGCCGTCGATCAGGCGGTCCGCAGTGCCAATGAGGATCAGCGTCCTTGGCCACGTTGGCGCAAAGGGGAGGAATGCGCACGAGACGAGCGGGTCCAGGAGCGACACCCCCGAGTCGCCGACGTACGCACGCATTATCCCTTTCCATACAGATTCCTCGAGGATGTCTTCGCCCGTCTGCACCCTGGCGTCGTCGAACATCCGGATGGCGCCTGGAGCAATGGCGACGACGCCGCGCGGCGGAAGTTTGTTGGCGTGCAGGACGAGGTGGGTCAGCACGATTGCTGTCACGGGGTAAGGTGTGGTCAGCTCCGCATGTCGACGGGGACGGAAGAGCTGGCGCACTGACCGTGGTTCCCGCCAGCGCTGTCCCCCGCGATGAAGAGGTTGGACGCATCGTAGCCCTTGCTGAGGACGTAGTCGTACGCTGCCACGAGGTCCTGGAGACCCGCAGGGAATACATTCTCGGGGACCGTGGCGAGGCGGTAACTCGGCGCGATGAGCACCCATTTGGTGGCGGTGGTGGCAACGGCAATGGCCCTGAGGAGCTGTGCGTAGAACTGGATGAACAGGAGATCTGTGGGGTGTCCGGTGACGTTGCCCCCTCCATGGATGAAGAAGATGACCCGCGTGTTGCCAGGGTCAGCATCGGGCTCCAGCTCGGATGAGGAGGTGGACTCGGTGCAGTTGCTGCGGAGGGCATGAAAGTAGACAGGGACGCGCTCTGGCGCCTTGAGCACCCCGGTGTCGACGAGGAGCGGGTGTGGCTGTGGGGAAGGGGGTGCGATCTCGATGCGGACTGCGACGTCTGCGGGGAGGCTCTCGGGACTTGGGTGTCGCGCACGCTTTTCGACGGACTCGGCGGTGCCTTGTCCCAATGACGCTAACAAGCTGCTGAACATAGTACGCGCTTGTGTCACTGCATTA
>JBBPKJ010001005.1:0-14020 GCA_038089195.1 Brasilioporus rufonigricans | reverse complement strand
CTGCATCCTGTGCTTTCCACAACACATTTTTTCTAAAGGTTGTCTATATTAAAATACATTCTGGTCTAGATGCCCTAGGTGTCTCTAAATAGAAATAGGTAGAACTGTGTGCTAGGGAGGTAATTGTGTATTTGGGGGTGTGTATGCATTTGGTATTTCATTATAGCACTGTAGGTTCGAGTGGCGTATCAACGAGCCAGTTACCCAGGACATCCATATCCTGTTGAAAGTATATGGTTTTTGAAGGAAGGAAACCACAACAAAGCCCGGTTGAAAGGAAAGCGTATACAGTTCTATATCTATCAAAATAGGTGCGTAAAACGAGTAATCAGCGATAACAAGGTGGCAAGTAGGTTGAGTCTAACAAGGGAAAAGGGAAGGCAACCTAGTCTCTCCATGACCCCCCAATCAATGCTATCTCGGCAGCACTTGCCAATAAACAGGAGGGCGTCCATTAAAGTTACGCATTCAGTATATTCTGTACCAATCTCCATTCTTCATCCCGAGCTTCGCGTTCAATTTGCACCAAGCACGGCACAATCGATTTAAGGCAAGAAGCTGTGGCATTAATAGTGGCATCCACGATCGGCGAATAGCCAACACGGAGCTTGGTGATGCGCCTATTGCATACACCCCATCCCCGACAAGCCAACTCTTCTGCAAGCGCCTCTTTACCGTCTTGCGCAGTCAAGTCCCTTGGGGGTGGAATTGACCCATCGAATAAGATGTGCAACGTCTCGAGGAGTTGACAGTGTCTTAACACCGCAACCATCGCCCCAATACTTGCCACTGGCCTTGGCCGCGTGATGGATGGATCTGCAGTCCCTAGCTTTAGAGTCCGCAGGTGCGTCAACGACAATGCCAGGTATTCATAATCTGTATCAGAGATCTGCGCCGTGCAAAAAAGGTCTAAATCCAGGTCGTGCAACGCCCTAAACTCGACGAGTGCCGACAGGAGTGGCTCTCGAAGCCTCGGGGTATGCCACATGGGTATGCCAACAATGCTCGATTTAGGCTGGACTGTAAGTGATAGCAAACAGGACGTATCGAGGCGTCGTGGGAGAAGATAAAAGGTCTCCTCGATGTCTGCCTCTTCCTGTCTGTCGTTCATACCGATGAGTAGGTGAACCTTGATAGGGCTCGCGTACGCAGTCTCAAGGAAACGGGTGCACGACGCGGGGCAGTCTGCACCAAGCGTAAACTCGCGAAGCGTGCCCGGAATTGTACCGCTGTAGACAGGTGAGGACTTGTCGGAGTCGATATGGAGGGATTCAAGAGTTCGTCTGGCGAACAGTTGGTCCATCACGGGTTGTGCAACGGCGCACGTCCGCAGGGTTCGCAACTTCGGCCATTGAGTCACCATCTTGCCGATCTCCGAAGAAGGGTCATAGACCCACGAAAGGTGGAGGACGAAAGTAAAGGAAGTGACGTTGGGACAAAGCCTAGGTAGATCTGCCATGAGGGACAGTTCAGCTGAGGAGTATGCCAGCAAGCCCATGAGGGAAAGTGTAACTGTGGTCACTGCAGGACCTGCAAGATTTCTCAGCAGTAAGACGCCGGAATCCTCAGGGGCAGAGAATGAAAGCTCGCTCCACTCTAGCTCGACAACATTGGAAAAGAGTGGGAGGTATTCTCCAGGACACCGCTGGAGGGTAGTGATGATCTCTTGCCTGACCTGCACAGGAACCCGTATATCACGTCCATGAAAAGTCTTGACACGCTTCGCATACTTGTAGAAAGTCGGCCAGTGTGGGTCATCCACAGAAGACGTAGCCTACAGATTTTGTGCATTAGCACACATCGGCGAGATACCAGATACTGTAAAGGACGACGAACAGTCGGAAAAACTTTGAGTAGGGGATCAAAATTGTAAAGATCGTGCCAAAGAGCATCTAGCGCGAGTGAACTGAACAAATGACATGTTCTGGCCAACGATGCGAGCGTCTTCTTCCCTACCGGAGGGGTCTGGTACAGTTTGTCATCCCAATGTCTGACGAACTCGAAGATGAGGCTGATGACTTCAGAGATGTATAGGCAATGATGCATGGGTGCTGAGTTGCCTGCTCCGAGGTCACGATGGCAATTTAAACCCTCGTTGACCTCATGTCGGATGCATGGCTAGTTGGCCAGCTACCGAGTCAAAAATGCCACGGACGACTCAACTTTGACTAATAATGGCGCGTTGGCGAGCACGGCTCTCCGCGTTGCAGCTTCTTGACGGCACTTGGAACGTATGGAAGGAACTTATCCGGGGGTCCGACGTCGGCATCGGCCTTGGTGTGCCGCGTCTGGCATCCGCCGTAACCAATCACAATCCGTATCAAGTTCCCCATTTCCCACTAAACCTCGTCAGATTTAGCCAGGTGATGCATCCTTCAGGCCCTGGCAGCACGTTGTGACCGGTAAATGTTTCGCAGCTGATACAGTGGGGGAACGGCAGCGGTCATGTCGGTGCGGGGCTTGGCTCACATTTCCTGGACATGTCGTTATTATGAGGATGCTATGCTAGGCAGAATCTCGACAAAGAGTCCACTCTTACTGCTACGCTATCAATCAAGGTGTGGCCATGAACACAGACCAGCACTGCCCTCGGCTTGACGATAACCACAGATGACGAACTTGAAGAAACTTCAAACATCCGGAGTACGCCTACACCGATTCCCAAGGTTCACCACTTAGGCCTCGTAGTAAAGCAATTCGCAGTCGGCTATGTCCATTCAGCCGACCTACACATCTTCACGATCATCCGAAGTAGACTGACTATATTTCGAGGATCTTTCGGCCGTTCAAGCTTCACACTTAGTTTCTAACATGAAAAGAGAGCCTTTAGCCTCGCGAGTAGGCTGGCGATAAACCGGTGACCGCTTTAGAGGTATGCCAGCGGCTAGGATCCTGACTGCCCTGGCGACATGCCCGTTTGTTTCACTTCAAGGGAGGTTTCGACCTCGACTCCATATCAAATTCCGCGCTGGCAATGGCCCGCGATCCTACTTTAGGATGCTCCATCAGACCCACGTCCAATCAGCTGGTTCAGAAAGCCTCGATTGAACAGTATTAGGAGAGTATCCATCCTAGAGCTTTAACCTAACGCGAATATGTACATTACGTTCCGTTCGCTGCCTCCCGTACAGAAATGATGAAATCGCCTCCCTGATGCCCAGTGGAGATCCTTGAAGGGTCTTTTATAATATTGCATCGTGGTAACACACTCTACAGTGGATCATGGTTCTTCCCTTGATTTCCAACTAATACGGCTAGGTTGATGCATAGATCCGGGCGTTTGTGTGGAAAAACGCCACACGGCGGCCACTTCCCGGGCGCCTGTCAGATAGTGAAAGGACGATATAAGAGAATGCAGCCTGTAATCCCACTCGGACGGCGAAAACAAATACGAACTGCGGGTAGTGTAAACGTTTAGTTCATCCGTGTAACCGAATAAACATATAATTCAGTTGCGACATACGCAGGACCTAGGAGTTCATCCAAGCAAGGTAGGCCACCAAAGATTACGATCAGTCCCAATCCTTTATGGACCTACTCCTCTTCGTTGCACTCCGTTTATCCTTTTGCAGCCGTCTACGTGCATTATCTGTCTTTTGGATGCTAACCACACGCTCTTGTTGTTCCCGGGTGGGTGATTTCTGGATCAGCTTCGCCGCTGACTCCGCCACCAAGGCATGCAGCTGGCAAGGTAACGTTCAACAAAGGGTTTATGAAACGAGTGGTGCCTCCGAAATGACACGTACCTTTGTAAGCACATCGTCTACGTTAGCTGCTTGAGAACGAGAGGTACTGGATGTCATCAGGAGAGAGTGCGTCGATTTCACATAGTACGGCTGAAAAGAAACGGTTATCGAAAGGATTCACAACAACACAACTTGAAGGCGCACGCTCCGCATAAGGCTTTCTCGAGCCCATAATGGTATCCATGATGCATCAACGCGACAGCGAGCGGTTACTTTGGTGGACAGTTTGTTGACGTTCTGTACAAAACGTCAGCTATGAGGCTTCTCTGGTGGCCATTCGTGATGCAAATGGATAACCCACCTGTCCGCCAGGACCAGAGCTACGGGAAAAAGACAGTTCGACCAGGTGTTTCGGTACAGTCGTCGCGGCTCGGAAGCTAGTCAACCAAGTGCGTGCCTCCCATTCGTGCTCGGGAGCCAGGGAAGGGATCGCAGGAGGATGCGGAAGGTTGGGTAGACTGTGGACGAATCTGATATTGGCTTTTTGGATTTTGAGGAGGTAGGAAGAGGATCGTGCGAACGCCATGTTAATATGCAAGTCTCGAGCAGCATACTGATGATGGTCAATGTTTCGTAGATTTGACTCGAATCGCTATTGGAGACTTGTTGACATCGTGAACGGTGAAAAAAAAATAGCATCAACTCGTTTCGATCGAGTGACCTCAGGGTTATGAGCCCTGCGCGCTTCCTCTGCGCCATGATGCTATGACTGATTTTTCTCAGTAAATTCCCTTTTATTGCCAAGTGCTTCACCGAAACGTGATTATCATTTCGCGATCAATTCGTCCACATCTTCCAGCTGTGAACTCCAGTATTATCCTCTGACACCTGAGTGGTGGATCGTCATAACTTCTGTTTGCTGAAGTTGGTTGGTAGCTGCTTCCTTGGTTTCCTCGCACTCACTCCATCCGACAAGCAGCGCTTTAGGATGTCGCAGACCCAGAAACCTGAAGATCTTCATGTGGCCCTCCCAGGGAATCCTTTTGTTCTCTAATCACCAACCTTCTTCCCGAGCCCCTCTCCCGCATATTCGAGGTCGGTTCCGAGCATGACGGTACCGAGAACGAAGGCGACGACGAAGATGATTTCTGGGATACCTTCCGCAACCACCTCGACGCAAAAGGGGTGCGTCAATACCATACCTACGATGGTGACGTTGAAATCCAGGAAAAATCTGCAGATGAAGACGAAGAGGGGGATGAGCAAGAGACCAACGACGAGGGCGATTCCAATGCCACCAGATCCTCCGAGCTCCCTTCCCCATGGCCCCCATTCCCGATTATTGTTTCCCATGTCTGCAGCCACTGACGCGATGTCGCCCTATCGACTCCATCCCTCTGGACGACCATTCTAGTCGCTCCTCAAGCCCGTCCACCGTACGAGCTTGTGTCGATGTTATTGGATCAGAACAAAGACCTCCCTATGGATATCTACGTCAACTCTCAACCCGACGAACACGAGGACTATCGAACCACCTTCCGACGCCGACCTCAAGATTCTTATTTGCTATGCTCATTCCACACATCCATCGTTGGCGCACCATGGAAGTCATCGTATCGGAGTACCACCACATCTACGTATTCCTCAGAGCGGTCTCTGATCCTTCCATTCCTGCGGCTTCTCAGCTCACAACGCTTGGATTGTATCACCATGACGACCCGGAAGATTTTGACACGTTTGGATATCCCAGCATATCGAAGCACTTTGTCCTTTCTGGTGGTTCTGCCCCTCTGCTTGGCAGGGTGATCCTGTGGGGAGTGCACGTCGATTGGAATCAACCATGGATTACCTCTGCGTCCAACCTCAAAGATCTTGAGCTCGCGTTTCATACGGAAGACGTCCGTCCATCTTGGGCTCAGTTTACCTGTATCTTGCGAGGCGCTCCTGCACTCGAGAAACTCAGTCTACGCCAGTCGGGTCCTTCTGGGGATCCTCCAGAGTGGCTCGTCCAACAGACTCTTGGAAGTCCTGCAGATCTCAATGCTTCCATCCAACTTTCTCGAGTAACAGACCTTATCCTTACGTTCCATTCACAAGTGCGTGCCATTGGGCTAATTCGCAAGTTCCATCTCCCCACACTCAAACATCTCGTCCTAGACTTCGACAACGGTGATTACACCGACTTTGTCCATGAACCCGTTGAACCAGCTACTTCTTTGTGTCCAGCCGGAGAACAACCGCGCAGCTTGCTGAGCAGGCTCGACAGTCTAAAAATAGCTGGACTTCCCTGCCGCCATGAGTGCACTAGTTTGCTTCACGGCGAACTACAGAACTTGAGATCGCTCAACATCTCGTTGTCGTACCTTCCTCTGTACTTCTTGGATATTCTTTGCGCACCATGTACGTTTCCCGGACAAGGAGACACCTGATTACTTCGACTCGTGACATTATACGTCTCTGGCGTATTCGGAGATATTCTCCGTGAGGTAGTTCAAAAGAGAAAGGAGGCAGGGGTGCCTCTCTGCTCGTTGTACGTAGAGTCGTCGTGTTATCTGGGCAGCGAGGACGAGGCGTGGTTGAGGGAGAATGTGGAGACGTTTGATTTTTTCGAGGGAAGTGAGGACGTGGACGTGAAACCCTGGACGAGGATGGGGACGATTTCATAGACTCTGACGGTGTGTTTCACGAACTTGATGACTTGTCGGGCTATTACTTGTTATAAATTGGGTCTGGGGACGTATGTGTATGAGCGTGCCAATTGTCCAGCCAACTGATTATAATCAAGATTCTTGTGCATAGGTGACTATTCATTTATAGCCTGATGGCCACTGGCAACCCGTCCATGAGGTGCTGCGGTCGTTTTTTAATGAAAGTGAGGGCGAGGACGATATCACGGACTTCGACGATGTTCACGAGGGTATTGACAAGTTGCTCGAGTGACGAACAAGATAGATACCTGCATATCCCATATCCAAGCCCAACTTGTCGCGCTACATTTCCAATGTATTACAACAATGGACTCTACTTGTGAGTCCATTGAGGCTCGCGCTTCTGCAGAAAGGCATCGAACCCCTCTCTGTGATCAGCAAGACCAAAAGTTGCATGGTATAGCCTCGATTCGAAATGTAAACCAGCCTGCAATCCGAGATCTTCGGCTACGAGAGGTATGTTGAGACCAAAAAAACTTCTACAGCACAACACAAGTATACTCGCCTGCGTTGACAGCTTCTTTTGCCATAGCCACGACTGGTGCAGAGAAGCTCGCGATCTTTCGTGCGTATTCGATCGCTCGCGGAACAGTTTCCTCAGCATTGAATATCTTGGCAACGAAACCGGCGGCAGCTGCCTCTTGGGCTGTTATATTCTCGCCAGTCAATATCATGTGCATTGCCTAGATGTGCTCAAGTCAGACCATCACAAGTATTTTGCAAGTGACGATGTTGCTACCGTGGATTTGCCAACGGCGCGGATCAGCCGTTGCGTGCCTCCCGCACCTGGGATTGTACCGAGCTTGATCTCTGGCTGACCAAATACTGCGTCCTTTCCGGCGTAGATGATATCACACATCAACGCAAGCTCACAACCACCCCCTAGCTATGAAAGGTTGCACGGTTCAGTCCCCGGTCGATTACTTGAGTAGAGAAGCGCAAGACAGTCAGAGAATCGAGGGTACGCACCGCATACCCGTTTATCGCAGCAATGATCGGCTTGTGTATGGCCGCTATCCCGTCTTTGAGGTTCTTGAGATATTCACTACTGTAAGCGCCGACAAAGTCGAGCTCTCTTTGTTCCTTGATATCGGCACCAGCTACGCAGAAATCCAGCGAGTCAGTTATGAAGCAAAGTTGAGGGAGGTTGACTCACCACAAAAGGCTTTGCTATTTCCTGTGATAACGACTGCTCCGATGGTGGGATCCTTGTCGTAGCAACGAAGTGCGCTGAGGAGTTCCTCGATCAAGGTACTAGAGAGGGCATTTAGAGCCTTTGGTCGATTCAGGGCGATGATCCCGACGCCATCTTCTTCTCGCGTAAGAATATTAGGCTCGGACATGTCTTCTTCGCTCCAGACGTTCGAGTGAGAACGAGTTGATGGATTTCCGGTATTGAGGCAAGGAAACCGGTGGTAATCTTATCTTATCTCGGAACTCGGGAGTCCGCTACCGAACTGCTCATCGGCACCTTCACAAATACAGAGAGCCATGAAACATGTCCATTTTGATGTTTCCACCAGGTGTCTTGCCCGAAAGTATATCGCTGCAACAGCACCAAACGGCACGCGATAAGGCCGTATCGACGTGTTCGTTTCCTGCTGGCACAGTCATCCTCTCAGTTCGATCGCTCACAAGCATGCTCCTCCCAAAGGAAAAGGGTCGTAGATGTGATTTTTGCCATTCACTGGCCCCTCGGGATCGAGGTCGCCTCCAAAGATGTACGGGATGCGCCTCATACTGGTATTGCGATTCCAAATGTACGCACAATCCGAGTAAGATGTTGAGTGCTGTCGACGACCGATCAATCTCTTCAAGGTCAAACATTGCATTGGCGTACTCACAGGAAGTACTGCAAAAATTTCAATTCGTTTTGTGCGTCGCGCCAATTCAACCAACTCGAATCCTATGAAAGACTGGACGCATTACTTCTCACCCACCTGGTCGCCGAATGTTCAGCCAGAAGAACAGAAACGAAAGGAGACGATCCTGATTTGTCGGTGTTCATGTCCTTGCTACCTGGTCCGGTTTCGGGGAAAGACACACCTCCTACCTGCCCTTTGTTAACCAGTCACCGACCCGTGCAAACGGCAAGTGAGCTATTCGCGCGATGCGGGAACAACAACTTTTCGATCCACAGTCACTTGACTACCATCGCTCATGGCGTCTTTCCCTTGGCAAGTCGGTTGTTCAATCATTCTTGTCTTCCAAATGTTGTTGCAAAATACGGGATCGTCCGTGCAAAGGAAGTGGTGATGGAGATTGTTTCGATTCGTGATATCAGTCCAGGCGAAGAGGTGTGTGGATTCTCTTACTTCAGCGCCATACACGCTCAAGCAGACCACGTAGATATGTATTCCTTATGTCGACCCTGCTCTTGTCGATACACGTCAGCAGATGTTCCAGTTCACATATGGCTTCACGTGCACGTGTCCATCTTGTACAGTTTTCAAGCGGCTTGATATATCTCGGCCTGCACCAGACAAGGCAGAACTCGAATCCCTTGGGACCTCCCTTTGCGACTTTGTGTTTCCAGACGTATACCATGACGGGATCAGGCTTCCGAATTCGCTCCTGGACCTCGAGACTGTACCTCCCGAGATTCTACGCATCTTCCGCGAATCATGTCTTGCGAGCTTGTGCGAATCATTTAGCAGCTTCTCGCATGACGGACCGTTCAAATCAGCCCTCGAAGTCGGTTTGAAGATCCTTGCTTTTTACGTCGTCATCTACCCACCAAGTTACCCACAAATAGGTACGCTCTCTATTTTTCCCCTGGGATTCCGTTCATTTTAACACAATTGAATCCTTTGTTGAGCAGGGATGCACTTGTTGGAGATGGCAAAGACAGCATGGAATGCCTTCATTACCGTGGATACTGCGGATCCTTTAACCCGACCCAAAGTTTCAAAGTTGTTGGCGCAGGTTAGATTGTATGTCCGACTGAGCAACGAAGTTTGGGCGGTAATTGGGCCTGAGGGGGACGAGGGAGGCCCCTTAGCAGAGATTCAAGTTCTGGAGCGTCTGCTGATGGAACAAGGACCGCAATGATCGATCTGCTTGTCCAATTCATGTATCATATGTGTCTGGAACGTTTTGCCTCCGCTCAATACTGCCGCGGACAGGAGTTAATCTGCTGAAAATGGTGGTCCAACTGACTCAGCAGCACTGCCACTCTATCCTGTAGCGACGTGGCCAATTTGCCTTGGAGAGCGTCACACCAATCGTTTATTCAGTTCACCTCGGAAGTCACTTTGTGTCCGGCCAACAACTTTCCTAGGGTTCGTCGAGTAAATTATGGATGCATGGGTAATGCAGGTTCCACCAATCACGCGCGCATGGCTCGCGCTGTCGGTCGCAACTAGCCTGGCAGTCGTACGTCCGGCAGTATTCTAGCTTTGAATAAAAAAACTGATCTGAATCACGTATGTCATCTAGCAATGTCAGGTCGTTACTCCGCTACAGTTGTACTTCTCCTTCAAGTCGGCGTTCACTAACGTACAGGTCGGTTGGGCATGTCTTATTCGTGCTGTAGTAAACTTATGTAGATGTGGTCTGGAAGCCGTGGCGTATACTTACCACCTTCTTTTATTTTGGTCCGCTCTCGCTGGATTTCATATTCCACCTTTTCTTCTTGTGAGTGTGTTCTATGTACAAGAGAACAGGCTGACTGACCTCTTCTTTTTTTCTACTCAGCATGCGATATAGCCGCATGTTAGAGGAATCATCGTTTGCGAATAAAAGAGCGGACTACCTTTGGCTGCTTTTACTTTCATCGCTGATGCTCCTTGTACGTCCGATCCTATAAGATCCTGACATTGATAGCTAACCAAGTTCTTCAGGCACTGTCGCCGTTAGTTAATCTCCCGTTCCTTTCCTCTTCATTGGCCTTCGTCCCTATCTATATATGGTCCAGACGACACCCATCCACGCCTATCGCCCTCTTTGGCATCTTTACGATATCCGCACCGTATCTGCCGTTGGCGCTCGTCGCCCTTTCATGGGTCATTAGTGGCACGTGGAAGGCCGCAGCAGGTGACCTGATCGGCTGTGCTGTTGGCCATATCGGTTGGTTCTTGAGGGATGTGTGGGCCAGAGAGATGATCGGGGGATATACGCCGCTCAGTGAGGCTCCAGAGGTGCTGTGAGTTGTGTTTTCAGTTGCCTTTGTTATGCTGGAGTGCTGATGGCTGTCCAGAAAGCGTCTGTTTGGAGATGTTTGATGACTGGCGTCGTGCATTGTATAACAGTATCGCAAAATGTTGATTTATTGATTACCCACCCGAGACGAGATGGAGTTGGTCCCGAATTGATCGATCGGGGGGTACCCTGCTGCACTCTTCGCTGTTGTCTTGGGTTTACACTTTTGGCCTCCTGTGTTTCAGCTCCTGCCAGATCTCAGTGGCGACGTAGTGCTCTTCATCGAGGAATCGGGTGCTCCAGTTTGTAACTTCGAGTCCTGAATAGAAGTCCGCTTTCAAGTTGCCATGATGGTGTTTGGAGGGCTGGGACATCTCTGAACACGTCTTGTATCTCAGCTGTCTTGGTTACCATCTCGGTTATTGTGCCCTCCCGAGGTTCAGGAGCCGGATAGGATTGCTTAGGCACGTTGGTACGATTTGCAGTGCCCAGAATCTTCAAAATTGGACGTTTCAAATTGGCAGATGATGCCAGCACATTAATGTAGACGCGAGTTTCGATACCTCCGTGGAGAAGGCATCAACAGTCGCGTGCGCAACAACGTGCAGAGAAAATCAAGCACAACTAGGAGGTGAATGAATGGGGGAGCATGATCCGACTAAATTGGCCACACCTGAGTTCGTAATGACGGATTTGGATTGATGACTGGATTAACCTTCCTAGTTTCAGATTAATTGACATCACTAACACGACACTCCAAAACATGAAAGGGTCTCCACGTGTGGCCTTCCGTTGGTAATTTTTTTCTTCGTCTCTGGTGTCTGCAACACTCATACCATCCCTTTTGGGAGCAGGTACTCGTAGTCTCCATTCAGCCACTGAAGTTGGTGTGTACCACATAATCAGTTCATTGGATTACCCGCGCTCACTCTACACACCACACGATAGGTCGTCCTTGCCGGTGGATGATGGAAACCACACAGACCCCCAAAGCGGAAGAACCTGGTGTTCTCCAGAACCACCCTTAATGGTGACGTATGCCTCATCATCAACCTTCCTCTAGAACTCCTTTTACGCATATTCGAGTTCTGTTTTACGGACGACGGCAGCAGGCACAAGCACGACGTCGATGAGTTAGATGGTATCTGAGATTTCATTCGCGCATATCTTGAAGCAAGGCGTTGGCTAGGGCGTCAGAATGGAGACGAAGGAGGCGGAGGAGATGACTAGGACATCGACGACGAAAGGGACTCCGATGAGACACCCGATTCTTCTGAAACAGGCGAAGGAGAAGACGACGAAGACGAAGACGAAGCAGGAGATGAGGAGACCGACAATGAAAGTGACTCCGGTGAGATTGAATCCTCTCATTCCCCTTATCCAACATGGCTCCACTTTCCCATCATCGCTTCCCATGTCTGTCGCCACTAGCATAATGTCACGCTTTCAACTCCATCTTTTTGGACGGCCGTTGGAATCTGTCCATCGGCACATCAATCATACCAGCTTGAATTGACGAAGTTGGAGCGGAGTCAAAGCCTCCCTGTGGACGTTGACTGTGACCTTCTTGACTACTGCTTCCACGATGAACCACCTTCCGAAGCTTATCTCAGACGGGTATCCTCTATGCTCGTACCCCACACACACCACCTGGGTGCCATGAAAGTCAGCGTATCGAAGTACCACCGCATGTATGCATTCCTTAGTGCTGCAGCTGATCTTTCCAATACCATTGCTCGACTCACGACGCTTGAACTTTACCACCAGGAAGATAAGGAGGAATTTGACAACTTTTGGTATCCCAGCATGTCGAGGCATCTCACTCTTTTTGGCGGTTTGGCTCCTTTGCTTACCAGACTAGTCCTCTGTGGAGTACATATCGATTGGAATCAGCCATGAATCGCCTCCGCGTCCAATGTCAAAGATCTCGAGCTCGCGTACCATGCAGAAGACGTCCATCCGTCTTGGGCTTAGTTTACTTCTATCTTGCCCAGTGCTTCTGCTCTCGAGAAACTCGTTCCACACCAGTCCGGACCCTTTGAAAACCCCGCAGTGGTTCGTCGAGCCCACTCCTGGGAGTGCCATCGATCCCAACGTGACCATCAACCTCGCTCGAGTAACACATTTCGCCCTCGCATTCCACTCACAATCGCGCGCCATCGGGTTGCTGCACAAGTTCTATCTCCCGGCACTCAAAGATCTGGTTCTAGCTTTCAAGCCGACGGACGATTACACTAACTTTGTCCGTAAACCCGCTGGACCAGCTACTTCCTTATCCGATGCATGGGGACGGCCTCACAGCTTGCTGAGCTGGCTCGAAAGTCTCAAATCGCGGGACTTCCATGCGACAATGACTGCACCGAGGCGTTCTACAGCGAGCTTCAGAATCTTACGTCGCTCGGCGTTTCATAGATATTCCTTCCTCTATCATTCACTGGCATTCCCTGCATACCCTTCGCGTTGCCCGAACGGATTGACGTTTGGCTACCTCGCCTTGAGAGACTACGCGTCTCTGAAATATCCTGGTCTATCCTTCATAAGATAGTTGAAAAGAGAAGGGACACTGGAGTACCTCTTGGCTCGGTGTACGCAATAAAGGGTTCTGATTTGGACAAAATGGACCTGCACTGGTTTAGAAAGAAGTTGAAGTTTCTAAAGATTAACCGGGATCGCAAATAAATAACGTTTGGTTATCGATGACAAAGGAACCTTCTAGCCTTGGTGTTTGTCGTACTTTCATAGGATATAGTGGCGCATAGCAAGACTTTGACTCGATCGGTTGCGCTCAGGTTAGTTGTACGGCTTGTTCTTCAGGGATATCACTATGCCCATGCGTCGAGTGCGGGGCAGTAGTGATTTTCGATATGAATCAAATTATAGTCGTGGATTTCTGGAGTTATCGATGTGGATAGGTTAGTAGTCCACGGAACCTTGCCAACCTTGGGATCTGTTTGGCGCGAGACATTCTTTGCGCAGTGCTAGTGAGAAAGTTGGGATAAGGGTAAGTTGTCTTCCTTCGACTAATGATTCGACCTACCTGGAGCTGCAAGAGAACGGGGTGTGTAAGTTTCCGATTTCTCAAACTTATGTTTTCTGCCTTGTGGTGGTCGGACCATTTGGTGCATCTAATCCTATCAACTTGAAAGTTGACACGCTCCGCGCACAAAAGAAAGCAGAACTTGAACTGGTACGCACAAGGCCTCGCTTGCCCGGCATTTGCCGGGGAATCGTTCATGTCCTTGCTATCAACACTTTGATCTCCTTTGGGACTTCCTTCAGATGCTCGAACACCTCCATATAACCCTCCCAAACAACCCCGTCGTTCCTCCGAATGTTGACTTCATTAATAACCTGCCCCCAGAACTCCTTTCCAGAATATTCGAGGTCGGGTGTGGTGATACTAACGTCGAAACGGATGGAGGGAGTGAAGATGAGGGAGATGGGGAAAAGACTGATGATGAGGGCGACTCGGATGCAAGTAAATCC